>BTPG01000003.1:156760006-156785418 GCA_036245525.1 Semisulcospira habei
CAACTAACATTTTTATTTGACGGTTGGGGTTCCTTGGGACTGAATTCAGAAAGATTTCAGAGCAATATTTGCGTCCAGTGGTAGCGATGAGAATAAGACAGATATGTCAAAAACCAAGTCTATGTCGCTACATCACTTCAAGATGACGCTCACAGTTGTTGGGAATGCTTTCAAATAGACAAAATGGCGCATTACTGTCTTCGGAGAGGTGGTGGGGCTAAAAGGTTGTTCCAAGAGCAAACTTTGCTGGCTTAGGTGTGACAGCAAATGTGAAACAGTATAAATGTAGTCACCAATCGTCCTTGCATCCGTTCTTCAGCCGTCGTGTGTGTTTGCGTGCGTTTGTCTAAGGCAATTTCTTAGGGACAATAACATTCACAGACTTTAAACTCGACACAACTGTAGTTTACAAGTACAACTTTACCTACATATTTCACCTGTAGAAAAGATCAAAGTCAACATGGGTCGATGTGTTTGTAAAGATTAGTCATTTTTCGCACACAATTTTTTAAAAGTTAACTTTGGGCGCAAAAGTTTGAAAGTACCTAAGTATGCATTTTACACCGTGAATACTAATGCGAATATTTTGTGATATATAATGTCATAGGACGGCAACTCCTGTATGGTGCACTCTCAAAAGGCCACAGGAAGCAAGGACGGCCAAAGAAACGCTTCAAAGACTGCATAAAAGACAGCCTCAAGTACTGCGTCTTCCCGGTAAAGGAATTTGAAGCACAAGCACAAGACAGATCTGGCTGGAAAGCAGATCCACCAGGAAAGCCTGCACGCTCTTTGAACAAAATCGGCGCGAACGGATCACCAGTGCCAGAGCTCGCAGATAGACCGCGTCGAATTTCCCTACAGCTACGTTCCAGTGCCCCCATTGCCCTCGCAGGTGTGGCTCCAGGATTGGCTTGGCCAGCCCCATCCGCACCCACAAATAGAAGTCATGCACAATGACGACATCATCGGCTTCGATGGTCTAACCATTAGAGGACGGCAGACAGTTTTTTGTTTGTTTGTCTGTTTTGTTTGTCTGTAAATTATTATTATCATCATCATCATCATCATCATCATCATCATCATCATCATCATCATCATTATTACTATTATTATCTCCGCACGCAAAAGGCTATCGGCCCAAGTCGGCCGCAGCAAGCCCAGCGCACATTCGTGTGCTGGTCCAATGCGGCCGACTACGGCCCGATGGCATTCGCGTACTTGGACCATTATCATCATTTTTGCATGTTGATACTCACGGCAATGGGCTTCATCCGAGGCGTCCCCACAATCGTTGTCTTTGTCACAAACCCAGGTACTGGGAATACAGCGGCCGTTGTCGCACTTGGTCTGTGTGGCTGTGCATTCTGTCTCACACACACACACACACACACACACACACACACACACACACACACACACACACACACACACACACACACACACACACACACACAGAGTCAAAAATTGACGTCACCCGCAATGAAAAACGCTGCATGCTACGTAAACTTAGACATAACGCGTAAAAACACGTCATAATTTGACCTTACATGCAGTGAAAAACTGCATTTGACCACAGATTGTTTATTATAAGTTATGGTGTGACATCGCGTCATAATGCGTCATCTTTGACGTCAGATACAGTGAAAAATGCATATGACTTAAAATTATAATAGCGACATTATCTGACGTCACAATCAGTTTGACATCATATATCTCATGCCACAGACACCTGCCTTAAGCTAATTAAAAGCCCTCATAATACACCTACCACAGTGGAGTTCATCACTTGCGTCGGCACAATCGTCATCGCCATCACACTTCCAGTGAGCGTTAATACACTTGGAACCGTCAGCACACATGTACTGATCCGCCCTGCATGACGAGGCTGGAGAGGCGGGGGAAAAAGAAGATAAAGATCAATATATATATATATTATATATATATATATATATATATATATATATATATATATATATATATATATATATATATATATATATTATATATATAATATATATATATATATATATATATATATATATATATATATATAATTTTACTCTACCTTCGAGGAAAATGCGGACACCGCTCAACAGGAAGAGGCAAAGAACCTGGGCCCCTAATGAACGAACGTCCAACAGCAAGAGGAAAACTTCCTGAGCCCGCTGCTGTTGTGGAGGCTCATTTTCTTATTTGCCTCTTTCTGGCAACATTTTAAAAAAAAATCTCTCCGTTGTTCTTCATCCCTAGTAGCAAAAGGTCTTAGGGTCGAGGACGGCCGCAGTTGGCCCGCGCACGGCCGTGCGCGGGTCAACCGCGGCCGTCCTCGGCCAAGGACTTTTGCGCGCTGGGTTTCACTCTCAGTGCTTATGATCTCCACGAGCATTTACCATGGCAGCTACTGCGCTTCACAACTAGACATGTAAAGGGTTGGATTTATATCTTCGCTAATTTGATAGACGGATGGATTTATTTGGCGTATGCACTGATGAAGTGACGGATATTTTTAACTCGTTCAGTGCCGAGAAAACCTGAACACCATCCGATTGCATAGATCCTCATGGTATAGATTCTCATGAGCCCCCGCACCTGCCTCTATGCCTCTTGCTGACGTCACTTCGAATCCATGTTGCTGGGATACCAAGTTTGGTTTTGTTGTTGTTGTTTTGTTGTTTTTGTTACTATTGTTTGTTTTGTTGTTTGTTTGTTGTTTGTTTGTTGTTGTTTTTTTGGGTGTTTGGTTGTTGTTGTTTGTTTTGTTTGTTTGTTTTTTGTTTAGTTTTTTGTTTGTTTGTTTGTTTGTTTGTTTGTTTGTTTGTTTGTTTGTTTGTTTGGGAGGGGGTTGTTTTTGTTTTTCTTGAATGAAGGAAGATAGCAGAAAAAAGTCTACTTCAGCTGGCATTGAGCGGGTTAACTCTTTCGAGGCGTGCCGCATCGAGTCGCGGTTTTAACACCGCGAATCCGGATGCGGCACGTCCCGAAAGAGTTAAAGACGTGTTTTTCTAGTGTTTAGCGTCCGCTCGGAGCCATTCAAGGGCAAGAAACTCGTGACAGAAAAAAATCTTCGTTTCCCTCACCCTGCGCTCTGACAGGACGAGCAGAAGTGGAACAGAGTTTTACTCACTGCAGTTCCTCTCATCCCAGCCATCGCGGCAGTCATTGTCTCCGTCGCACAACCACGTGTCTTCGATGCACAGGAAGTTGTCACACTGAACCTCGCCAGCTGAGCACTGCACCTTGTCTGCAGCAAATAACACGACTTCCACATGACTACCAAATTTAAATACACCCATTCGGAGTTACGACTGCGCGTGCGCCATGACTTGTACCAAACAAACATCCTGGGATAAATGTGCGCGCGGCATGTCTTTTATGAGAAACCCTAGACGTGTCATTCTCTTGTTACGGTGACTAAATTGGGCGAATCCGACATTTGAGCTCATATTTTCGGTCCGCACGAGGGCTTCTAACTTGTTCTAATGAGACAGAACTGGCTAAATATCATTTTCGATCGGTTTATTTCCACAGGATTATCAATTTAACGCCGCAACTTTTTGGTGATGAACCAGCGATGTCACCCAGCACTGGAGAATGAAGCACGAGGTAGTGAAGCTGAACGCTCGAGTTTTCCGGAAGTGTTTTGAATACATGAGCCCTCTGAGTCTGTTTGGTACAACACCCGCCCTAGCTTGCATTACTTGTCTGAGATTCCGCGAATGGGTGTATTCCGTTCATTTACTGTCGTCGTCATGAGGGGAGCACGGGTTGCGGCGCATAGTTTCTTCGATTCCCCCATATAAAGGGGGCACGGGTTGTGGCGCAAGCGCTTTATGAGGCACAAGGGTTAGTACGCCTTCTAGTTATCGCTATTTCTCTTGTTTTTATTATTTGCCGTCACCATGAAATCATGCTCATTATCACCTATTAACTCATTAAGTCCCGACACATCCCAGCTAGATATGGCTCGACCATGATAGTTCAAGGGTGGTGCCAGAATAGCTTGGCGCCTATAGGCGCCTAGCTATTCTGGTACCACCCTTGAACTATCATGGTCAGTCTGCATCCTGAATTGTAGTGCAGTCATCAGAGGACAACTCCTAAATGTGGGGACTTCGCACCTGGGACACAATGAGTTAACTGGGCTTTTATTATTAGTGCTTATATTGTTATTGCTAGATCACCCGGAAGAGTTTGTTGCGGCTGCTATCATTTCTTAATCGCTTAATCGTGTAAAAAAAAAAAAAAAAACACCCATCACAGCCCAGTAAGCAAAGGTCCTCGGGCCCACGACAGGCTGCACCGCGGCCGTCGTGGGCCCGAAGGCGTTTTGCTACAGGGGAGATTGACCGCTTGACCATCCCTCCGCTACTGAATGGCGTCATAGTAGCCTGCTTGACGTCAGTCCAGACCAAAAAGGTGACTGCCAAGCGTGTAAAATGCAAAGAAGTACCCAACGGAGAGAGAAACACGCTCAGAAAAGACGGGTACAACACAATTTATTTTACATTTTTGTGTTGTACCCGCCTTTTCTAAGCGTGTTTCTTTCTCCGTTGGGTACTTCTTCGCTCGACGTCAAACTCCAATAACTGAACTCCGTTTGAGGAACACACAGAGTCAGACGTGGCCAACAGATCCTCAAGAGCCCCCGCGGACGCGGGGGCTCTTGAGGATCTATGCCTCTTGAAGATGGGTGTTGTTTGTTTTGTCCCGGCAAAGTTGAAGTTGTTAACCCTCTGGCTGTCGGTAGCGGTTTTTGTCGCGATGACTCCTGTAGGAATCATCGCGACAAAAACCTCTACCGACAGCCAAAAGGGTTAACGACTAGGAAGACACCGAGAGCACAAGGTCATCGGGCTGACGTCGGCCGCAGTCGCCCGCACACTGCTGTACTCGGGCCAACTGTGCCCGTCGTCGGTCCAAGGCCGGCTGTTTGTTTACTGGGGACTGGTACTCACGGCAATTGACTTCATCCGTGTTATCTCCGCAGTCGTTATCTCCGTCGCAGCGAAACTCTACAGTGATGCACCGCCCGTTGTTGCACTTCAGCTGGTGCTCGCCGGAACAGTCCGTAGCTAAAGAAGAACAACGGGTAGTAGTGCGGCGATTGTGCTGGCATCAGTACTTCATGCACGCACGCGCGCGCGGCGCGCACGCAAGTACGCACTGACGCAATCACGCATACACGCACACATATACCCAATGCGCAAAACGGTCTGCCGATGGCCTTTGCGTACTGGGTATACATACAGGCAAGACAGAAATGATATGCCATACTATTTTCTGCCAGTTCAGTCAAGCCTTTAATACCACTTAGTCATACCAATTCATGATAATAATTATTAATATGTCCAGAGTCGAACAGGCATACTAATGTATAGTTGAGTTGTTTGAAACTCTGTTAAAGCAAGCAAAAGGTCACCCGGTCGACTAAACGGACGTCGGCCGCCCGAAAACATTTTGCATATCACCAAACAAATTTCGCATAAAGAAAAGGTAGCAACAGGCAGCCTATTTTTAAGTGCAATTCTGATTCGATGTGTTTTAACGAGTATATGAATTACCTAAGAAAAGACAAGCGATTCCGCGCAATAGATCTGGAATCATAGCTGATCACGAGGCTCACAAAATTGCACTCACAAATCACGACACCACCCCTCCACCCCCCTCCCCACTCCTCCCCCCCCCCCCCCCCCACCCCCAATCCCGGCCAACAAAAAAAAAAAAAAAAAGAAGAAGACCGGTCATGTATCACGATTTGAGGGCTTAAGCCCCTCCTTATAGTTATACTACACAGATGTCCTCTTCTTACATTGCATGAACTCGTATTACTAATATATCCTCCCGTTACACCGTATAGACACGCAATATATTTGTGATTTCGAACAAAGGGCAAGACGAGCTATACGAGTAAGGTCAAATGGTAGCGACTTAGTATGAGTCGCTTTCAGGGAACCTAATTTGTATAGGCTCATACTACATAGGCTCATACTACCGATGAGCCGCTATACGGATTTTTTTAAAAAATTATTCATTGTTTTTTGGTTATTGGGTTTTTTTTTTTGGTTGGTTTGTTGGGGTGGGGGGGGGGGGGAGTTGTCAAGGGACCTAACTCGTATCTATAGGCTCATACTAATAAGCCAATGTCATGGGACTAAATCACACCGGTTCCTTCGTCGTTTAACCCGTTTAGCTCCAACGCCCGACAGGAGGAGATGGATCGACCATGATAATTCAAGGGTAGTGCCAGATGATGAGCTTGGCGCCTTCAGGCTCTAGACTCATCTGACTCTACCCTTGAATTATCATGGTCGAACTATCTCCTGCAGCTGGTACATAGCCGTTAGGCAACACCTCCAAAATTTGGGAAATGCGACCGTGGGGTTAAATGGGTTAAACTTTAGTTTTGGTAGACTTACGGCAGTTGAGCTCGTCCGAACCGTCCAGACAGTCTCTGTCTGTGTCGCACGTCCATTCTGCTTGGATACAGGCGCCGTTATGACACTGAAACATCAGCGGGCCGCACGTGTGAGCTGCAACAACAATGTTATATGTCACGAAACAGGGGCGGAACAGTTACCTCGGGGGGAGAGGGGGGAGGGGTCCAACTCTTTGTTTGGGACTTTCAACCTGATACAACACAAAAGGCCTCCCGGACGTTAGACTTTGCTTGCAGGGGCCGAAAAATCGAAAGCGAGGGGGGAGGGGGGGGGGGGGCTTGGCAGGGGAGAGAAGGCGAAGGCGCGTGCGTTTTAAGACTCAACATTCACCAGAATATCAAACAACCGGGGAGGGAGGGGTGAAGGGGGGTCCAAACACCCCCGAAAAGGACCTTGTTATAGCATTTTAGCATTTTAAAGAATTGTATTTATTTATTTATTTATTTATTTATTTATTTATTTTATTTTTTTATTTTTTTATTTTATTTATTATTTATTTTTATTTATTTATTTTATTTATTTATTTATTTATTTATTTTTATTTATTTTATTTTTTTTTTTTGGGGGGGGGGGGGTCCGGAAACCCTGGAACCCCTTCCCCCACCCAAGATCCGCACCTGCGAAACGCGATACCGTTTGAGGCAAGCTACTGAGCCACCGCGAACACGCAGAGCAGTGAGTTTACACAAACGAGAGTTAATCCTTTGGGTGTCGGTAGCGGTTTTAGTCGTGATGATTCCTGCAGGAATAATCGCGACTAAAACCGCTACCGACACGCACAGGGTTAATACATTAACCCATACAGCCCTGACGTGCTACGACAGGATGTATATGGACCATGATAGTTCAAGGGCGGTGTCGGAATAGCTTGGCGCCTGCCTGAGGCGCCAGGCTATTCCGACACCACCCTTGAACTATCATGGTCAGTCGATCTGTCTTCAGAAGTAATGATGCAGACCTCAAAGGTTATAAACATATTTTGATATAATGTCATCCTCGTGGTGTAATGGCTTAACCTAGAAATTCACCGACGTCAAACCTATTATTAACTGCTGCTACAGACACTTGGCATGTTCTGTAGTACAGTGGACAGCACTCAAATGAACACGCCAGCACTTCAAACCATGAACGGAGTTTGCTCAATTTGATTTTATATTATGTCGACACAAAATCACTTCTAACAAAATTCAGACCGCTTAAAACTATTTTGAAGGGCGGTTGTTTATATAGTATAGGAAAACCGTAGTAAAACAACGGACAAACACATAAAGAAATTAAAATATTGAACGAGTGACAGACATTTTTTTTGGAATGAGTAAATCGCGTCACCTTGATGGTCGTTTAACTGGGATTCTCATTGGGATTTCATCATGTGTATGAGCAGGGTTATACGAAATTTCTGGTATGCGCAGTTCTTGGTCATCTTTTTTACGCCTCTCGCTGTTGGATGGTCACGTTTAATTTTTCTCGTCATTGATTTCCGACAGGATGATAATTCGTGTTATTGTATTGTGCAAATATCGTTCTTTTCTGAAACTGAATAAATTGATAAACTGTCAAACAGTTAGACTTCCTGTTTCCAAACTTTGCATCGATTTTTTTTCAAGAAGTGAACGTCCGAAGAATTCACAGACATACTTCACGGTCACTGTCAGAGACGCGGTTAAAACAGAAGGGAATTTTATTTTTTTTTTTTATTTTTTTTTTTTTTTTGGGGGGGGGGGGGGGAATGCCAACTTACCTACTACCTGCCGCCTTTCCTTTCTTTCTGGGGAAGATTTGAGTTTCTTGTGTTTTCCCGCCTCCACCGCCGCGCAGACGACAAGTACTAACAAGATTTTCCACATCATTTTCAACTATGAAACCACGTCAGTAATAAGAGACAACAGGAGTAATGTGTTTCCGTGATGTCTGACTTATAGTACAGAGAGTTATCTTTTGGGGTCTTGCCCTTTTTGTTCAGGTCTGACGTCATTAGTAAAGTCACGTGACCATGCTTTGTGTGGTTGGCAAGAACGTAATAAAGTAGGCATAAAATGAACTTTGGCCAACGTCTGTTTTCTTTCTTTTTGATAGTTCGCTTGTTCTTAGAGCTGCAGGTCATGAGGCTGTCACACTGAATGAACCCGCTGAGTGCCAGCTGACGCAGACTGCGTTTCTGCAATCTTTGTTAACTCATTCGAGACGGGCCGCATTCGGATACGCGGCTTTAGCCGCGTATCCGAATGCGGCCCGCCTCGAATGAGTTAATTCAACATCAAAACCATAGATATCCCAGAAACATGGATTCAAAGTGGTGTCAGCAAGAGGCATAGATCCTCATGAGCCCCCGTAACTGAGGCGGGCTCAAGAGGATCTATACCTCTTGCAGTTGTGTGGTGTTAAATTTTTCTCGGCACTGAACGGGATAATGAACACGCGCGCCAGAACAACGCTCTGCCGGGGTCTCTGGCTCACCTGTGGAGGTTCATAGGACCCGCCGCGCCGCTTGCAGATTTTTTCCCATACAACTGCCAGTGAGTACTCAGGGCCTAGGGAAACTCAAAAAAATATTTATTTAACCGCTTCAAAGCTGACAAAAATTGAACCCCACCCAACTACAAGAGGCACAGATCATCATGCGCCCCCGCAGTTGCGGGGGATCATGAGCTGAGGATCTGTGCGTCTTGCTGAAACTCCACTGTGTATTCTTTCTTTCTTTCTTTCTTGCTGTCTTTTGTTTTCTCTCGGGGTCTTTGACTTTGAATTTACCACGATTTAAAACAAATGAACAACTGGCGTCCACTGGCAGTTAAAGGGTTAAACAGTGATTGCTGTTGATGGGCTCCAACCTACTTTCCCTTCTGCTGGCTCGTGCTGTCTTTTTGTCCTTTTGTCTTGTCTGTTCTGGGAGAAAACAACCAGCTAAGAAAAAACACTAAACACACTTAAAGTACCATTACGCATAAGTCTAAAGACACATTTCAGCACCATTTGTGTTTGTTATGCCTTGTCGACACACCTAATCAACTTTAAGAGCAATTTGGACGCGCAGCAAAAGCATACGCGTAATCGCACGTATGTATTCTGTGCTGCCGTTAGCGTGTCAATCTATTTTTAGCTGTTTCTCGTACTGAAAGCGTTGTATTTTCTAGAACGGAGTGGAATCATTGTCAGGTTACTTGATATAAAGAAATGACGTGTGCTGAACTTGCTGGATTGTCCTGTCTGAAAGAACCATAACTAGACCTGTGTGTAGCGTTTCGTAACCATCTTTTACAGTAGTGTATCGTTAAACAATTGCGGCGGTAGTGGGCCTTTAAGAAGAACATGTCACTGTGTTTCGATCGTCCTTAACTGACCCATTCAGCCCTGACGCACTACAGCAGGAGATGGATCGACATGATAATTCAAGGGTAGTGCCAGATTAGTTTGGCGCCTGTCGGCGCCAAGCTAATCTGGCACTACCCTTGAATTATCATGGTCGATCCATCTCCTGCAACAGGTGCATAGTCGTTAGATGACGCCTCCAAAATTTGGGAAATACGGCCGCCGTGCTGAATGAGTTAATTGGTTATTTCCTTGCATTTTGACTCATTCGAGACGTGCCGCATACGATTAACGGCTTCAATTTCTGCCAGGTATCTCAATGCAACACGTGTCGAGTAGTTAACACATTAATCCATTTAATCCCGCGGCCGCATTTCCCAAATATAGGACATGTTATCTAACGACTATGTACCAGTCGCAGAAGATGGATGGACCACGATGATTCAAGGGTCAGACCGATTAGCTAATCTGGCACTACCCTTGAATTATGATGGTCGATACAGTCCTGCGTTGGACTAAATGGGTTTCAGAGCCTCGCTTGAATAGCTGCGAAAGTGTCGTATAGCGTTGCCGGCGGCAACGCTATACAACACTTCCGCAGCTATTGATGCGGGGCGACTTGAATGAGTTAAACGTTTGGCCTTCTTTTTTTTTTTTTTTTTTTTTTTTTTTTTTGGAGGGGGGGGGGGGGTGTCTAGATTTTGTGTCTTCTGCGCCACTATCATGAAGGTGTTGTTTGTTTGTTTGTTTGTTTTTGACGTACAGTTTATCTGCTGAGCTTTAATTTGCAAAGTGACAGTCGAATTGGACTCAGCATTGTTCTCCACTCATGCACAAGTGGACCGCTGTACGGTAGCGAAGTACAGACATATGTCACTTCCCAGTACAGAAACCAGCTGATCGTGCACATCGCTCAGCGTTACACTAGGTACAATACAGTCTCTAGATCCCAGTGTACAATATGGGAGGGTCACAATATCGAGCGGTCATTACTATCGCATTTCCGTTGAACAATGCAAGCGTATGAGGAGGGAGTGTGCGTAGGGGTGGTGGTGGGGGAGGGGGGAGGGGGTAAGTCTGCTTTGTGAAGACAAAAGAAAGTTAGTGTGTATGCGTCAATGTTTGTGCAAAGTGAGATTTTCTGCGCATTGCAATGAAAATCTGGTTGTTCACACACACAAAATAGACTTTCAATCTTCTGCCTTCCTGGGGAAGATGTAGGGTGCCTTGGAGGAGGATTCAAAGAAAAAGTAAACGCATCCAGATTTCTACTGACAGACCTCGCGGCTGACCGAATTTCTGCAGCTGTCTGATCCATAATCACCGAGCTCGTTCCGCGCTCGGTGACTGTGGATCAGACAGCTGCAGAAATGTCAGCCGCGAGATCTGTCTAGAAATGATAGTACACGAACACTCCACTTCTATGCTATTTTGTGTGTGTGTGTGTGTGTGTGTGTGTGTGTGTGTGTGTGTGTGTGTGTGTGTGTGTGTGTGTGTGTGTGTGTGTGTTTGCTTGTCTTCAGCTGTCAGGTCCAAAGAAAGGACCAGAGCACTTGTAACATTCTCGTAGTCACTGACGTCAGCAAGTGATCCGCAGGACTTGGAATAGGGAAGATGAAGAGCATGGGTGGGAGAGGGGAGGGAGGGGGGGAGAGAGAGAGAGAGAGAGAGAGAGAGAGAGAGAGAGAGAGAGAGAGAGAGAGAGAGAGAGTAGGCCTAGATATTTATCACCACCCTTGCTGCACGTTCTTGGTCGATAGAGGCGCTTATCTGTGCTGGCACCGCCCTTTACATTCATGGTCATCTGTTCATGACAACATTACTCTTAATGCCGATATGAGGGCTCAGTGTATTAAGGACACAGGCACATACTGAGTACTATGATAAATTTCAACGCACAAAGGTCATTTATTAAACTGTCTTTATTTCCAGTAAAACAATCATAATTACTAATAATCAGACGTGATGTTAAAAATTAAAAAATAAAATAAATAAAATAAAAAATAAAAAATATCTGTAATAAGTAGTTCATAAACGGTTTTACGTGACTGTACCAACTTACATTTCTAAATGTTCAAAATGTGTGTTTCAGCAGGAAAAAAAATTAAAGGAGAGACGTTTTGTTAACAAGGATGACGCATGAAATGATAAACGACTCTTCCTGGAAGAGAATTTCACTTATGGACACCTATTCAAAAGTATGGACAGACATTTCAAATTAAACGCTTCACCCAAGGTCAGTAAATCTTTCCAAAATGGACGAAACGCGCCCAAAGGACGACCTCTGTGGCGCTTCAAGAACGACAACGTTTTAGGCGTGCATGCAGAGTCCGCAGAACTTGCGACAGAACTTGAAGCCTCTCTCGGAATCTATGCAGATGGCGGGCTCGGTCTCGTTCATCAGAGCACAGTCGTGCGCGGTCATTATGTTCCCGCACAGACTCGGGTGGATTTTGGCTGCAAAATACAGGTCAGTCTCAGTAAGTCGCGAATTCGAATATAACACGGGCGGGTTTTCCTGCTGCAAAGCGGATACTCAGTGAGATCTCGGGCCAACTAAGGCTGACGTCGGCCTTAGGACTTTTTGCTTAATGGGTTGCTTTTCCCTCAAGAGTCTGTAGATAATAATTCAGCCTTAAAGCCCAATAACGCCGACTATTCAAAGAAATATATTTTCTGCAGGAATCATCGCAACTGAAAGCCATACCGATACCCAGAGGGTTAATAAAACAACCGATTTCTACTCACGACAATGGCTCTCGTCACTGCCGTCGCCGCAGTCGTTGTCGTTGTCGCAGACCCAGGTGGCGTCGATGCAGCGGCCACTTTTGCAGTTGAACTCATTCACCTGACATACTGCACACACACACACACACACACACACACACACACACACACACACACACACACACACACACACACACACACACACACACACACACACACACACACACACGCACGCACGCACGCACGCACGCACGCACGCACGCACGCACGCACGCACGCACGCACGCACGCACGCACGCACGCACGCACGCACGCACGCACGCACGCACGCACGCACGCACGCACGCACGCACGCACGCACGCACGCACGCACGCACGCACGCACGCACGCACGCACGCACGCACGCACGCACGCACGCACGCACGCACGCACGCACGCACGCACGCACGCACGCACGCACGCACGCACGCACGCACGCACGCACGCACGCACGCACGCACGCACGCACGCACGCACGCACGCACGCACGCACGCACGCACGCACGCACGCACGCACGCACGCACGCACAAACACACACAGAGCTTAGTAGCGTCAGTCGAAAAATTCTCTAGTAAAAAACACACTGAGACCCCAAGAACAAACTTTTTTTTTCAAATGGAAACACAGAAATGCAATGGGCTACTTATGTTGTGGGGATTTTTTAAGGGGGAAATTGTCTTTGCAGTTTTGTAAGGTGACAACGACACTAAGGAATTATTATTATTATTATTATTATTATTATTATTATTATTATTATTATTATTATTATTATTATTATTATTATTATTATTATTATTATTATTATTATTATTATTATTGTGGAATATGATATTACTTTAAGAGATTATTATATTATTATAAGGGATTGTCATCATTATTATAGTAAGGAATTATTATTATTATTACTATTATTGTGTTCTTGTTACAACGTGTATATTGTTATCATAACTTACGGCAGTTCGGGTCTCGTCACTCTGGTCCAGACAGTCAGCATCGCCATCACACTGGCAACGGGCATCGATACACTTAGAACCGTCCGAACAGCGGAACTGATCAGTGCGGCACGTTGAGGCTGGAACAGCATGGAGAGAACAATTACATGAATGGACGCCAATATTGTGCAAAATGATAGAAGCGACATGTGAAACGTCCTTTGCCACCACGAAGGTGATTTCAAAGTCGGGACACAGAAAAGGTCCTGACCAAATTGTAACCCTTCTCGTGGTTGATACTATTCAGGGGTCAGCTGTATGAGTGAACTTAGTCCTGCCTAAGCCACTAAGCAAGGTGCTCCGCTATAGCGGAACACCTTGCTTAGTGGCTTGGGCAGGACTGAGCTTACTCTTGAATGCAGCTGAGCCCAGGTCCACAACTACAGAATAATATTGGACGTGAGCATAATGAAGTAAGCTGTGTCAAGGCCAGTTTCGCTTGTGCCCGCAGCTTTCTTTCCTTCGGATGTAGATTGTGGACCAGACCTTATGCAAGACAGTTTCGTGCACACGTCGCCGTTAACGCACCTTGGCGTATCGCAGCATATCACACATGTGGAGATATTAATTTCTTTTTCCTTGATGACGCAAAACGGGGGCGTGTAAGAAAATGAAATTTCGAACTAGAAGACAGACAACTCTGTGCATGTGCTTGGCTGTGAATCACAGACCAGCACACATATAAAGACACGTTTATCCCTTAGGCTGTCGGTAGCGTTTCAGTCTTGTGGCGGCTATCGTCGGCCAAATGGTTAAGTAATTGACACTACACTTTTTATAGTTTTCTTGAAATCAGGAGTACAACGTTATGATGTCGCTGAAGACGTCGCTATTGACGCTAATTAGCGGAGGATATCGCGCCCTCTGGCGTGAAAATGTGGAAAAATTACAAAACCTCCCAACTTTCGCAGGCACTCGATTAAAGTCTCTACCACTGCTAGTTCGGGGTCGCCGGCTCTGCTCACAAGGAGGGAAGGAATAGAAGATTTGTCTGCCAAGAGTTTCGTGCCCCTGAGTGGCTCCGCGCGGCCGCACGCTCGGAGCCAGTCAGTGGCACGAAACGCTTGGCAGACAAATCTTCGATTCCTTCGCCCTGTGCACTTACAGAGGGAGCAGAGGTGGAAAGGCTTTTCATCGTGACAAAAAGCGCTTCCGACAAGCGAAGGGGTCTTCAAGAGGAAACTATGTGCGCGCAGGTGTAAATCACCAACCAAAGGTACAGTGAGCGCTGATAAATACAGTACACATTTGGCGCTGGACAAACAATTACCTAATGCGCAAAAGGCCATCGGGCCGACGTCAGATCGATGGCCTTTTGCGCATTGGGTAGGTCCCTGACCCCCAGCCTCCTTATGGCATGCTAGACAAACAGTTAGATCCCTTCACCCCCTCCTTAAATACCCTGGACAAACAAACAGGCAGATCCTCAGACTCCCTGCTTATGGCACTCTGGACAAACAAACAGTCAGGTTCCCTGACCCCCTCCTTATGGCACCATGCACAAACAGTTAGGTTCCCTGACACCCTCCTTATGCCACCCTGCACAAACAGTTAGGTTCCTTGACCCCCTTCTTATGGCACCCTGCCCAAACAGTTAAGTTTCCTGACACCCTCCTTATGGTGCCCTGCACAAACAGTTAGATTCCCTGACCCCTCATTATGACAGCCTGCACAAACAGGTTCCCTGAGGGGAGGGGTCCTTATGGCACCCTGCACAAACAGTTAGGTTCCCTGACCCCCTCCTTATGCCACCCTGCACAAACAGTTAGGTTCCTTGACCCCCTTCTTATGGCACCCTGCCCAAACAGTTAAGTTTCCTGACACCCTCCTTATGGTGCCCTGCACAAACAGGTTCCCTGACCCCTTCCTTATGGCACCCTGCACAAACAGTTAGGTTCCCTGATAATTCCTTATGGCACTCTGCACAAAACAGTTAGGTTACCTGACCCCCTCCTTATGGCACCCTGCACAAACAGTTAGGTTCCCTGATCCCTCCTTATGTACCCTGGACAAACAGGTTCCCTGACTCTCTCCTTATGTGCCTTGGAAAAACAGGATCCCTGACTCTCTCCTTATGTGGCTGGACAAGCAGGTTCCCTGACTCCCTTCTTATGTGTCCTGGACAAACAGTTAGGTTTCCTGACTCCCTCCTTATGCGCCCTGGACACTAAACAGTTAGGTTCCCTGACTCCCTCCTTATGTGCCATGGACAAACAAGTTCCTTGACTCCCTCCTTATGTGCCCTGGACAAACAAGCGGTACCCTGACCACCTTCCTTATGGCACCCTGGGCAAACAGTTGTGTGACTTATCACGCTGGTTGTCTCCCGCGAATCGCTGCTATGGCAACGAATCGCGGGAAATAACCAGTGTGAATAACCTGTATGTCGCTCATCTGGAGGTCTATGAGCAAGGCTTAAGAGATCGGATGAAGTGCTCCACTCGTCAGCCCCCCTTCCCCCCCCCCCTCGCGCTCCCTTAACCTCCTTCTCCCCCACCTCCACCCCGACACCCTGCCTCTCCGAACTATTCGCAGTTGCATCATATGCAATGCAGCTTTCTTCAGTAGACCTGCTTAAAGCACAAACTCGATCACACCCGCCACCTGGCAAAAACACCCCACGTGCTACCCAACACCACCACTACCACCACCACCACCACCACACAGCCTCGAAAACTATTACGGAATTGTCTGTTGCAACATCGTCAAGCTAAATATGGACATGGCCATCTGGACCGGCGATACATCGTCTCGTGAAAGATACCGTGCCACCGTGACCTTGACCTTGACCTTGACCCTAGCCTCTCTATCTCTTCAGCACTCTCCGCACCGTCAGAAAGGAATCTTGCATATTAATCCACATAGGTTAGAAAAATAAAGTTACAAACTTTGATTTCAAGCACCAGCTGTAGAGATGCATCGTTCGTGGTGACTCCAACTTTTTTTTAAAAGCTATTGCCTAATTAACCCCTTCCCTGCCATTGTGCGTGCATTTTTGTTTCTGAAATCTTGGTTGATTCAACGACCAAAAGCCAACACCGTTCAAGAAACATGGATACAAACTGGTGTCAGCAAGAGGCATAGATCCTCATGAGGATCTATGCTTCTTGCAGTTGGAGTGTGTTCACTTTTTCTCGGTAGTGCGGAAGGGGTTGACCTTGCATGCCCCTGAACATGCAACACTGGCCTACTCTTTTTTGTCTACTAGTGGAGATCGGACTGTAACTCCTCCGCTACCAGTAGACGCAGGTTGTGTTAGCTCAAAACCAATAGAGCCACAGCCGTTTAAGGAACGTGGATGCAAAATGGAGCCAGCCAAAAGCCCGCGGTACAGATCCTCAAGAGACCCCCGCAACTGCGAAGGCTCATGAGGACCTATGCCACTTGCAGTTGGATCATGTTCACTCTTTCTCGTCAGTGAAGGTGTTCCCTAACGTACGCACTTGGTGTTTGTTGCGTACTGCGCACACGAGGCCAAGACAAGCGCCATCAACCCAAAGGCGCTCGCGTCTCGTAGATATGCTGACGAGCAAACGAAATTGCGACATTTTCGGAACCATCGAAAACACTGAAGTGTTTCCGAGGGTTCCGAAAATGTCGCATTTCTTTTGCTCGTCAGTGTACAATGTGACGGTGCCTTCGCGTGAATCCGCGTGCTGCAAATTACAAGCTCGTAGCAAGGACTTACTCGAAAACAGAATCTGTGGGTGAATTAGACTCGACGGGAATACGACCCCCCAAAAATTTCACATCCCATTCATGCCACCAGGAGTCTCGAACCCAGGACCTCTCTGCTGTACGTGCCTCTGCGGATAGTACTCGTAGCTAGAGCTTATCTCAGCTGGTTTTGGACACATGATTTTTGTCTCCCCTCAGGAAGATATCCGTCCGTAATTCAGGTGGTCACTTTCCCACATACAATCAAATCTGTACAAAGACGACCACCAAGGGACAGTAAATGAATGGTCGCATTCGACAGCTGGTCACCTTATGCAGGGTTATGTAAGCAGCAGTGAAAAATCAATGGGACGGAAAAAATATGTGGTTTCCTAAAACAGGTGGTCGGTTTATACAGGTGGTCGCCTATTCAGGTTTGACTGTAGGAGGCTGATGCTATGTGTTTTTAATTGATTATCCGCAGTGGCCGGGATAAAATAAAAATAATTGTCTGACTTCTGTCACTCAATGCTCAAAATACGTGTATTTTAATATTTGTGTAAATAGTGACAGGAGTCACACAATTATTTTTCTTTTATTTCAGTCACTGTGGCTTATCGTGCGGAGTTAAAAGTTGAATTTATAATTTATTTCTAATACGCATTATGGTTCGCTAAGACGCATTTAGAAGAACAAAAATCGCTTGTGACATTTGCGAAATGTCTTTTGGGACTCTGTGATCAACGTGCAAACTATACAGTGAACCATGCAGCAGTATTGTACGTAAATAGTACTATACTGGCGAGCAAAAGAAATGCGACATTTTTGGAATCATCGGAAACGCGAAAGTGTTTCCGATGATTCCAAAAATGTCGCATTTCTTTTGCTCGTCAGTATATTACAACAATTTATTGCGAAACAACAGGACAATACTTTGATAGAGAGGTCGAAAGCCTGGTAAGTCTATGATAAGGCATGCACTTCGTGACTAATACACGCTTAGTCTGCTGTTACCAAAAGCCAATATATCCATTCTATAGAAAGGCGAGATTTCATTGTATGACAGTGAAAATCTCGCTTTACTCAAAAATTAACGTAACGGCTTTTGCCATATATAACGGCATTGTGTGCTCCTGGGAAGAGAGAGACCCGATAGATTAGCAGCGCAAATTTGGAAAAGCTTACATAATGAGACCCAGCATTGGAAACCTCGGGTTAAGTTTGGAAAAAAATTTAAAATAGTCGTACGCATTTCTAAAATTCTCAGCCTCTCCTGATCATCATGAAGAAGAAAACAATTTATTATTATTATTATTATTATTATTATTATTATTATTATATTATTATTATTATTATTATTATTATTATTATTATTATTATTATTATTATTATTATTATAAGTAATCTCCGGATATAACAAATCGCCAGGGGACCCCAGTTCTTCTTGTTGTTATATCTGATGTTTGTTATAAGCGAAGTAATTTACGTTCAAATACTGCTGTTGGTACCTTTGAAAAAAAGTGTTGCTATATCCGACTTTTGTATATCCGACCTTGTTATAAGGGGAGTAAACTGTATTATTATTACTATTATTATTATTATTATCATCATGATCATCATCCATGATCATCATCATCATTTGAAACGGTTCCAAGTGGTCCTTTTCCTCAATGACCCTGATTTCTACATCCCTTCCAAAGTGAGAACAATCTTCTGGAAACACGCGTGTTCACGTAGTCAGTAACACAGACATGAACATGAAGCTATCTGATAGTCAAACTGTGTCCAAACAGAAAGGCCGGATAAAAGGTCTGCACAAATGGCTGGTTCAGGCACTAGTTTCTGCAGTCGGGATTTCTGATTCCTCGTCTCGCCATGAGTTGGCTTTCGTCGCCTGCGCGTCATTAACCCATATATCATACTGAGGCTAAAAGCTTCAAATTTGTAAACTGCCATATGCAAGCTACATTATAGTACTTACAGATAAGGATATAGACCCATGGCTTTAGTTCAAGGGTGGTGCCAGAATAGCTTGGCGCCTAGAGGCACCAAGCTATTCTGGCACTACCCTTGAACTATTTTAGTCAAAGAAGTACCCAACGGAGAAAGAAACACGCTTAGAAAAAACGGTACAACACAATTTATTAATATTTCGGGTAAATACCCTTTGTCAAAATAGACAAACAAACTTAGTCAAACTTATTTCACACACTGGTGTATTCCGAATGATAAGGGTTAACCCTTACGCTGCCGTGAAAAGGTGAGGACGATCCAGCAAGAAGGCCGAGAAGCAGTGAACACGATCCAACTGCAAGAGACACAGATCCACATGAGCCCCCACGAATGCGGGGGCTCATGAGGATCTATGCCTCTTGCTGAAACCACTTTGTATCCATGCTCCTTGGACAGCTGGGGGTCAGTCATATAATGGTTTCTAAATTCAGATTTAACAGTACATTTTCTTTGGCCATTTTCCCCTTTCCTTTCCCAGTTTCAAAAATTAAGATTTAAAAAATTGGAACGTTCACTAAAACCTTGCTTGTCTTCGATCACTGCGTCTGCCAGGGGGACATAAAATTAACAGGAATAAACAGCAACGGCTAGGCATTTTCGACGTTAAATTTACGATGATTTCAAAAGCACGACCTGCCTCCACTGCAGTTGAATTGGTTAAACCCCCTAATAACTAACTGACTGATTCTTAGTCGACTTAACTTGTAATATTGGGAGTATTGTCGAGCACTATATGGGAAGAGACACCTGTCGCTCTGCTAAACAGTCACCACCAAGCGTCTGCACTTGAAACATCAATACGAGCCTATGTGGATCTGTGAGCTTTCTTTGATCCCTCATGCCCTTAAACCCCTCAGCGCCAGTGCACACAAGATGTGTTTCTGAAACCATTATCTCATTCAGCCCTGACGCACTACAGCAGGAGATGAGCCGACCATGATAATTCAATTGTAGTGCCAGATTAGCTTGGCGCCTGTCGGCGCCAAGCTAGTCTGGCACTACCCTTGAATTATCATAGTCGATCAATCTCCTGCAACAGGTGCTTAGTCGTTAGATGACGCCTCCAAAATTTGGGAAATACTTGCGTCGGGCTGAATGAGTTAAAATGACTGACGTTACTGCTGAAGAAATCCGTCTGCCCACTGAGCATGTGAAGATACAGACCATAAAGCCAGCAACAGCCAGATCTGCCCTACTTTAGTCAAAGATAATGAGTCGATTTTTCGTAAATAGCAAGATTTTCACATTAACCCCTTCCCTGCCAGTCATCACGCATTCCGCGTCTGAAACCACTGTGCACTGACCGACAGTAGCGTAAGGAACGCAAATGAAATGGGGACTGCAAATGGGCGGCATAAAGGACGTGCTGAGCAAGAGACATAAATCCTCATGAGCCGCCGCGACTGCGGGGGCTCATCAGGATTTATGTCTCTTGCAGCTGGGTAGCGTTCGCCTTGCCACTGCAGTTAAGAGGTTAATGAACTTACTTTACTAAAATTGGGCTTACTCTCCTCTGGTAGAACTAGGCAGAGGACCGGAGGTTTATGAGGGTCGGAGACTATTGCAAGCTGGGTTGAGTTAACGTTTTTCATCTTTACAATAAGATACCCGACTCGGCTTGTTTTCTTAACAATCCCACACCGTCACCGTTTCACTTGTTTGGCGTCACTGAGACACGCTTGAGCTCTAACATCAGTGATGAAGCCATTAGTATCCCAAACTTTTCTGTAATTAGAAGAGATCCTTCCTTCCCAGGCCAAACAGGCATTGCCGTCTACATCCACCAGTCTATTCAACACTTAGTCCGTAGACGGCAAGATCTCGAAGCCGCAGATGTTGAATGCGTGTGGATTGAAGTAAAGGGTCTTTTTTTGGCTCCATCATACGTAGGCTCGGGGGTTCTTTCTCCGGGTACTCCTGTTCTTCCACCCCCCCCCCCCCTCACTTTGGTACCGGTCTCAGGCCACTTTACAAATTTCAAATACAAGCGATCAAAAATCTCTGTAACCTCAGTAGCTGACTGGCCCTTCGTTTGTCTTGTACTGTGTTTGTCTTAAATAGCGTAAATCCGTGTCTGTTTCGTGAGTGTGTGTGTTGGGTTTCAGGCGCGGCGCTTTGAGTCGATTTCCCCAAAATTGAGAAAAAGCGCCTATATAATAACGGTATTATTATTATTATTATTATTAGGCTTCTTGTACCGTAACCCGGCGGCTGACTTTAGTTGGTACGACCATTTCACCTGTAACTTAGATAAAGTCTATAAAGTAAACTCCGACATCGTTCTAATGGGTGATTTCAATATCAATTTACTGAAACCCCACACCGCATGGGAAACAACATCTTCCTTATTTGGGCTGGTGCAGCTGGTGCAGTCACCGACTAGGATTACTGCTGCATCGTCCACTCTCATACACCATATTTATACCAATAACCCTAAATCTGTGACTGACGTTTCTGTTCCCGACTTGGGCATTAGCGATCATTTCCCTGTAGTGTGTAACTGGGCTGCGCAAATTCCAAAGACTAAAAAGAAAGGTCATATCACCGTAACATATCGCTCTTTTAAACATTTTAACCAAAACGCATTTTTACATGATCTTAGTAATGCGCGCTTTGACTCAGTAACCGAGTCCAACGACCCAGAGGTTGCTCTATCTGCATGGTACAGCATTTTCCTTGGGGTACTCAACAAACACGCACCCCTCAGGGAGAGGCGTGTCAAAAGCGCGGTACTACCCCCATGGATTACAAAAGAACGGATGCAGGCCATGGAGCTTAGGAACACCCTCAGGAGAGGAAAGAAGTTTGAAGAGTTTAAAAAGTAGCGTAATCGCGTCAAGTATATGTTACGCGAAGCGAGAAAAGAAATACTATTAAGAACAACAAAGACGGGTCAGCTATTTGGCGCGTCCTGAATTCCCTTACCCGAGGCTCTAGTGCATCCACGGTAATCCCTAGTGATCTATCCGCTAACATGTTTAATAATCACTTCCTATCTGTTGCTGAAGTTTTCTCAACACAAGGAAGTGTCAATGATAAGTGTTTCGATATTTTAATTAACTACTGCAATCAGAAGACTGTGACTCCTTTTAGCATTCCATCGATTGCAATACATGAAGTAGGTAAATTCATAAGTAGTCTCGCGAACAAGAAGTCATCAGGCCCTGATGACATAAATCCTAAAGTTCTGAAATTATCTCTACCATACATTGTTGAATCGCTGACATACATTTATAACCTATGTCTCCATCAGTGTGTATTTCCTACACAGTTTAAACTTGCAAAAGTAATTCCACTACCGAAATCCAAGGACAGGGGAAACCTGAATAATTATAGACCGATTTCGTTACTGTCCGTGTTAAGCAAACCTCTGGAGCGACATGTACACAAACATTTGTCTCAGTATTTTGAGACAAATAATATGCTTCATCCCTTCCAGTCTGGGTTTCGTCCGAAGTATTCCTGTCATACAGCGCTAAGCAGACTTGCAGATAAGTGGTTATCTAACGTAAACAATTCTCAACTGACTGGATGTTATTTACCTTGACTTTAAGAAGGCGTTTGACCTGGTTAACCATGACACCCTGATAAGCAAACTTAGTCATTATTTAAAAAAACGTCTCAGCAGTTTCATTCTTTAGTTCATATCTAAAGGGAAGAAAGCAAAAGGTTGTAGTTAATGGATCACACTCTGACGTGAAGGAGGTTAAGTTTGGAGTACCTCAAGGGTCAGTGTTAGGGCCTCTTCTATTTTGTTTATACATCAACGATCTGCCTCTTCACCTAACGTCCGAATCTGTTGAATGTGACTTGTTTGCCGACGATACTTCAATCCACACAGCAAATAAAAACCTTAATGTGGTTGCAGAAAACTTACAACAGAGCCTTGATGAGGTGTCCGCTTGGTGTGAACGTAACTCAATGAGTATCCATCCAGCAAAAACTAAGACAATGGTAATTGCGACAGGCCAAAAACACCAACTAAGCCCCCTTTCACTTGATTTGTCATTTCAAGGCAATTCTATTGAGCAAGTGTCTGAACACCGCCTCCTTGGATTATCATAGATGATCAGCTTAAATGGCAGGCACATACACATAAAGTGTGTAAAACTGTTTCAAGAAACATTTTCATGCTTTCCAAACTGAAGCACTTCACTGACTTTGAAACCAGAAAATTATTTTATTATGCACATATTCAGTCCCACATTAATTATGCTTCGACGGTGTGGGATGGCTGCAGAGATGTACGTTTAAAAAGACTGAACTCCTTACACAGAAGAGCAGCGAAATTAATTTTTGCCTGATCCAACTTTGACAACGGATGATAAGATTCACAAAACGGGACTTCTTTCTGTCAAGAATCAGTTTGCATTCAACAAAGGTGTTCTCCTTTTCAAGATTCGGAATGACAACACTCCGGAATATCTAACCCAGCTGCTAGTCCGGTCACAGTCCCGCTATGGCGATACAAAAAGCCTGTATGTAGTACCCAAAACCAGAATAGACTTATTTAAAACCAACCAAAGAACCCCCCCCCTCCACCCTCTCTCTCTCTCTCTCTCTCTCTCTCTCTCTCTCTCTCTCTCTCTCTCTCTCTCTCTCTCTCTCTCTCTCTCTCTCTCTCTCTCCCCCCTCTCCCTGTCTCAAGCCAATCAGCCAATTAGATTGTCATGTATCCATCCATCCATTGTAAATACCACATGCTCGCTCTTTCTTTCTCTTGCAAGCAAGTCATCCATCAATCAATCCATCCATCCATTCATCCATCCATCTATCGATCTATCCGTTTACATGCATTCTCTGTCTCTCTGTCTGTCTCAAGGGCGGATCTGGGCAAGGGGGGGTCCGTTTTGGGAGTTTTGACACCCCCCCCCCCCTCGCCCGTCCCTTTCCGTATTTCAGATGCTGGTGAGAAGGTGTAAAAGGTTGTCACACACGCTTGCCCCCCCCCCCTCCACAAACACACACACACGCGTCCCGCCCCCCCCTCCCCTCCCCCCTCCCCCCGCCCCCTCACACCCCCCCCCCCTCCTGCTTTTCGATTTTTCGGGGACTGGGGCGTCGGGAGACCTGTTGTGGCAGATTAAAGGTCTCAAACAAAAAGTTGCACAACCACCACCACCACCACCACCACCCCCCCCCTCCCCGCCCCTTCCCCCCAGGAGATAACTGATCCGCCCCTGGAATCGGTTACTCCAGCGAAATGGGCTAGGCATTCATCATTACTACAGTTTCCTGCATTCGTGTATAGTCCGTTTGGGCAAAGCTTGACATGTGTTTGTTTTTTATTGTTTTGTTTTTTAACAAAACTAAAAAGAAAGGATGATCACCGACTTCGACTGTAATTTATTTAATTTTTCTTTAATCATGACAACAATGGCTTAGTCGCTGCCCTCGAGAAATTTTAACACGACCCACTTTAAACCTGTCAAAATAGATCCTAATCGAGCGTGGTGTTGCTAGGCGTCTGATCCGTGCATAGCTTATAATAGTTTCAGGATGAGCGTTGCAGGTAAGTGGTAAATGAGGACTGAACAAGGTATAATTATGTTTTTACTTTTAAGTCTGTGCAGTGATTTCTCAATAATTACCAACTTTTAAAATAAATGATCTGCTTCGTCCCATGACAGATTTTTACCAAAGAAGCACACGGAAAAAAACCTTGACTTCGGGGCTTAACGTCTACAGCACTGGAGTGATAGTATACGGCCTTAGCGGGCAGGGTACGGGGGACAGTGACAGTTATCAAACACTGATCAGTTCGGCCGCACAGCAACTATGTCACTAATGTAAGAGGACCTTTTAACGGAAATGCAATTTGAACAAGCTCGCCGTTTTGACTAGGCAAACCTTTATATGTACTGACTATTTAATGTTTAACGTCCAACTGAAAATAAATAGAATTAATGTTGTTGTTTTTTCGTTCCATTTTTATGTCCCACTGGCACTAAAAGTGATCGAGGACTAGTAGTTTTGGCGTAGGTTTTTAGGTTATTTTTAACCCTCCTCCTTTCTCATCCGGGCTTGGGGCCGGCAATGGATAGTGCTAGTGCTACTTTTGAAGGGACAGGGACTTCCAGCTCTCGCTGATTTCGTCCGGGGGGTGGGGGGGCGGGGGTGGGGTGGGGGGAGGGTATCGGTCTGCCTGTCTGTCTGTCGCTCCGTCGCGCAGCGGCTGGTGGTGTTGCCGGGGCCGGGCGGTGTGGTGGTGGAGGAGGCGGGTGGTGTGGCCG
>BTPG01000003.1:156785438-157045438 GCA_036245525.1 Semisulcospira habei
GTGGACCGTCGCTAGTACCCAGGCTGGTGGCAGTATGCCCTCTATGAGTGTAGGCGGGGGTGGTGGTGACCGGTGGAACCGTCGCTGGGTTGGTGGTGGGGGTGGCTGGTAGCGTCGTGGTGAGAATTCGGGGGATGGTGGCCAGTGGAGGCGGGGTCTTGGTGTGGAGCGTTGGGTGAAGGGTTGATGGGGCGGTGGGATTCGGAGGTGTGGCGGTGGTGTCGCGAGGAGGGGGGTTTTCTTGGGTGCCGGCTGATGTTGTCTGGCGGATCTTGGAGGTCTTCTCCTGCGACTGGCTGTTCTGGCTGTTGAGGGTGCTTCTGGGTGGTTGTCTTGTACTGGTTGAGGTGTGCCGGTGCTGGCGTCTTGGGTCGTTGGCGTTGTCGTTGTGGTGGTGCATTCCACCTCTCTTGTGGTCGTCGGGGTGGTGCCGGTTTTTTTGTGCTTCGTTGCTGGGGTGGCTGAGGTCCCTTGGTGGTTCATTTCGACGGTGGCTTGGCTGTCGGGTTCTCGCGTTTCGGGGACTGCCTGGCTCTCTTGGCTGGCTGTCTTTGGTGCGTGGATGACTGCGAGTGCCCCTGTATGGAGCAGCATTCATCGCTCGCACATCGGACAGAGTGGACGGTCCTCCGCGCCTCTCCTACAGCAAGCCTACAGCAAGCCGACAACACGCCTCAGCGCCCCAGTGAACGGTCCACCGCACAGGAGCACTACGCTATGTCGTCACGAAAACAGAAAGCCGCCCTTTTAAGGGCGAACAGACGCCAAACAAACCAGCAACAGGCAGATGAATATCTGGCCCACCACCCTGAACTGAGACCACAGCCTACGCCCAGCTCAAACTCTAGAAGAGAAACAAGACGACAGAACCAATCTATGTCGCCACCAATACCACCACAAACGACGCAGCCAGAGACACCACGTGCGTCACCTGAGCACAGCCTGGAAGAAATGTGGCAACGACACCCAATGCCCTTGCCACCATTAGGAGTGTTCCCCAAGATGGACGCCTTCCTAAGAGCGAACATCTTTCCAAACCTCGCAGCAGCGAACCTACCAGCCACCGCCACCAGTGGAAGAAGAAACAAAAGAAGAAGAAATACAGGACGGGTCGGAGCCATCTTCAGAGTCAGACTTCCCTCCCCTCAGGGATCCTCATCCCCGAACACCTAACTCGGGAGGGGCCCTGGTCCACAGAAGAGAGGGAGGTCCGGCTTCGGGGCCTGGACATCAACGACCTGGTCCTGCTACTTCAATAAGCTGTACCAGCCATACTCGAAACACGCGGTGATGACTGCCATCGCGCCATAGTTACCACCCGGCAATGGCGGAGTGAAATAGGATTAAGTACACATCGCCAATACTAAAACTAAGGCACCTCCATATTTTACTGGTGTCACCCCTAGCTCAGCGAACAATGCATCCCTAAAGCTATATGTGAGGTTTCCGCGGAAAAGGACAATGACAATTTAAAAAGCAGCTAACTTGGTAAATTGTCCTGTAATGATATTTAAAATTTGAAATCAAAACTCACAAACCAGATAGGTGAGGCTAGCGCTGGCAGAATTGTACACAAACCAAGAGGAATCACTCAGCGCCGGACAGACAAACAGTTAGATCCCCTGGTTTGTGAGTATTAATAACTCGAGGCAAATTTGTATCGCTACATCGTTACATAGTTGTGTAATGTTCTGTGCATCTACTGTGGAAAATTAGGGTATTTACCTGACCACATATGGTAGTGCACCTTCGTATTTGTGTTATGTGTGTTTCCCCTGCCTACTTCCTAAGTTCCGGAGAAAGACATGGGTTATATAAGAGACCTGATGCATCTTTTTGAAGATGCAAATGATCGTCTTATTCTATACCTGCGTATTTCTCTGTGGGCTGGCGATTGGGTGCCTGATAGGCGGGGGCAGGGGATCTAACTGTCATTGTCTGTCCGGCGCTGAGTGATTCCTCTTGGTTTGTGTTGAAATCAAAAGCTTCGCCAAAAAGACAAAGATGTTCAGTAAAAACGCACTGATCAGGGTAGTTCAATACAGACAATGTGAGCCAAAATACCTCTAAACCATCGAGGATTTTAAAGGGAGATGAGCAAAATATCGTCTTACCACAAATACACAAAATACCCCGCTAAAAAAAAAAATAACTTTATCTCGCTAAAATTGTACTGTCAACTCAACCAAAGTTGATTTTGTTGACATATTTCGACCAAAATTTGTGGTCGACCAAACACGTTTTAGGTAAAATTCACCCACATTTTTGATGGATGTCGACCATGAGTAAATCTCGACCAAAGTAAAATTTCGTCAAATTCTTCAAATGAAGTCTGTAAGCACATCAGCATATTTTTGGTTACATGCTCCATTGTCTGACAGTGAGATCGATCAGTGTATGGTCCTCGTCTCTCCAGCTATCACCCACCCAACCATTCCCGCGTCAAACTCCTCCCCTCCCCCCAACCCCACCCCACCCACCCCGATGCACCCGTCCTGAGCTCCCCCTAGCCCCTCCACACCGCCCAGCCCCCCCACCCCCACCCCCACCCCACCCCGCCCCACCCTAGGTCCGTCAGTCAGGTCACGGTAGGGCTTATCGGCCCTTTTCGGTCCATACTTACACATCCCCCCTGCCCCCCCCCCCCCCGGCACCCCCCGCCCCGATCCCTCCCTGAACAGTACACGAATTCCTCAGTCAAATCTTGCCAATGGCGGTGTGACAAAACCCGTGACGTGATTTGCCGGCCGTTATATGCATGTTCACTCATTTTTGTTGTTTTTCGTCTTTCTCACGTCGTGAAGTGCATCACATGAGACAAAGTCACATGAAAAGTAGTAAACTCAGAACAGTCTTGACACAGTTTCGCACGCTTATTATGCAGACTATTGCGCACTTGTATATAATTGTCAGTGACAGGTTATTTTCCCTAATGATACTTCCACATAGAATTCGTTGACTCGTCAAAGGGGCGTAATTCCGTGCGCGGTATCTCAGTGGGTGCTACACTTGGGACTATCGTGAAAATGACGTCAGTACCTGGGTGCCCCGATCTTGTTTTATTTTACATGCTTCCATTCGCGATAGCTCAGAGGGTATGTTTACATCAGTCGGCATACATCGCAAACGTTTCGTATATATATATATATATATATATATCGCAAACGTATATATCTATATATATATATATATATATATATATATATATATATATATATATATATATATATATATATATATATATATATATATATATATATATATATGCTAAATGCACATGTTTATTTGTGTTTTTTTTAAAAACGAAGACACACAAAACCGCAGTGTGTATAATATTAAATGCTCATAATATTTTGTTCCCCGGGCCTTACTCTCATACCACCTCTCATACCTTGTGTCCTACATTTCTGTGTCCTACTTGTCACAGTGTATACTGATGCGGAAGAGTAGTAACATTTTAGGCATGGAACGTACGTGCTCGTTAAAGTAGAATCGTTTCCCTATCAGCCCTGACCCTGTTCAGCAGGAGACTAATTGTCCATGATAACTCAAACCGGGTAGTGCCAGAATATTTTGGCGCCATAGAAGCATGGAACTGACCGACAATGCCGAGTTTGGCGCATTAATTAGTCTATAGGTCCTTAGCATAATAACAGGGAACCGATCGACCAAGGGAGGTCCAAGAATATCGTCTTAATGCCTCCAGGCGCACTGACATATAAGAGCAGCTAAAGTACCGATCGACCATGATAGTTCACGAGTAGTGCCAAAATATCTTGGTGCCTCTAGACGCCCTGACATTTTACAGCATGGTGCTGATCGATCATGATAGTTCAAGGGTAGAGCCAGATTATTTTGGTGCATCTAGACGCCCTGACATTTTACAGAATCCCCGGCCCACGACGGCCGCAGTGGGCCTGCGCACAGCCGTGCGTGGGCCCAGTTCGGCCGTCATAGGCCTGAGGACCTTTGCTTACTGGGATGGTACTGAGTGATCATGCAGAAAGTTTAAGGTTAGTGCCAGACTGACCAGTCCGGCGAAACGGGGTGTCCTAAAACATACGTCACAGAAACCTATGGACCATAATAGTTCATGGGTAGTGAAAGAACTGGTAGTGTCAGACTATTTTGCGCCTTTGGGCGTCCTGACACATGACAGCAGCTAGGGCACTTATCAGCCATGATAGTTCACGGGTAGCGCCAGAATACCACCACTCTACACTGACATAACTGCAGGAAACGTATTCACTGTGATATCGTGGACGCAAATCCATCGAAGTAAAACGGTTGGACAACTTCCGTGAGGCATCAGGGACACAAATCCAGTCGTCCACTGACGTACGGGTTATTCGATATCATGGTCCAGTGTTCAGTGACCCGCGCTGGACGCAAAGAAACTTGGTCAGACACATACGCTGTTGTTAAGACATCACTGCGTCGAGCTCGCCGCCTTAACATTGCTTTAGATCTTGCAGTAAATCGAAGTTAAATCCAAAAGCTAAAGCTACCACGTAATTTTCTCACGACTCGGACGTACACACTGCCCACAGGCACAGGCTGGATATGTTACCAAAGGTTTTCTTCCAGCGTCGCAGAACAACTTTATGTGATAGTTTGCTGATTGCTAGAGTTTTCAAGAAAGTGTGTCTAATGTTGTTTAAGTTGTGAAGCAAAAACAATGACATTTTGTAAGTGTATCAAGGGCTTGAAATATCGCTGCCGTTTTGCTCACGGTACACCGGTTCGTTTTATTTTCGTTATCTGACAACAGATTAGGGAAACTGTGCCGTTGTCTGTGCTTGTAGCACTTGAAGCGTTCTGCTGAGCCACTTGCACTGGCTGTTGGGCCTGAAAAAAGAATGGCCTAGTAAACATTTTGGGAGGTCCAATTAAGATGACTAGATGGAATCATAGTAATTTGGCACCCAGTGTGTTGTCAACGACGTACTGAATTATTGTCTGCTTTGGTAGTGATGGAACTAATGCTGCACTAAGTGAAGAATCAGAAGAACTAAAAACAAACATTGTACGGATTTCAGGCATACGGTAATTCAATATTCTGTCTTAGTTTTTTTTTTTTTTTTTTCACAAGCAGTGCAGGCACGTCCTGAGAAAGTCTTGTTGCTGTCGGGACGTTAAGCAATATACACCCAATATCTCTCTCTCTCTCTCTCTCTCTCTCTCTCTCTCTCTCTCTCTCTCTCTCTCTCTCTCTCTCTCTCTCTCTCTCTCTCTCTACCCCCACACGGGTCTGCCCTGGGGGACTTGGGTGGGGTTAACTACTTTTTAGTTCCCAGGGTCACCCTGGTCAGCCCCACAGAGTGGGTTTTCCTCTCTATTCTGGGGCATGTGTTTCTGTCTACCCTTGGTCCATTCACCTGTATTTTCCTTTTTTAAACTCTACAACTGTTTGCACTGCCTGTAGCTCTTGATATTGGATGTGTGTTGCTAAATGGTCTTAGCTTTATTTAGGCCCTATGTCGTAGGTTTATTTAACGTATTGGACCGGCTGGCGACATACATTCAATATTCAGTTGTTGTTGTTTTGTGGTTTTTTTTTGTTTGTTTGTTGTTTTTTTTGTTTTTTGTTTTTTTTTTTGGGTTTTTTTTTTCACAGGCAGTGCAGGCACGTCCTGAGAAAGCTTTGTTGCTGTCGGGACGTTAAGCAATGTACAATCAATCAATCTCTCTCTCTCTCTCTCTCTCTCTCTCTCTCTCTCTCTCTCTCTCTCTCTCTCTCTCTCTCTCTCTCTCTCTCTCTCTCGTATTGAGAAACAGACTTATTGCAAAATGATCTTTTGTACAGAAGTTCATACCTTGTTTTATTCAGGTGCATGTGTGCGGAATTTCACTTCCTTCTGATCTGTGGCATTGACCTCCGTCATAATGAAAACGTTTGAGCTGCTGATCCTGCAGCACAACTAGTCTGTCATGCCCCCCTCCCTCGATCCTTGTCAGTTTGCGTACCGCGCGAACCGATCAGTAGAGGACGCTGTGTCGCTAGGGCTGCACTATATTCTGCAGCATCTGGAGAAGCCAAATGCGTATGTTAGGCTGCTTTTGTTGATTACAGCAGCGCATTCAACACCATCATACCGTCGAAACTGCATGAAAAGCTGCTGCACCTTGGCTTCGCACAGTCCATCTGTAACTGGGTTCTGGATTTCTTGTTAAACAGACCTCAGATTGTCATGATCGTTTCGTGCGGTCAGAACTGTGTTCAGCTGTGTCAGTTCCCTACTCCTGGTCAATGTGGACATGTATCCCAGTCTTTGACCTTGAGTACGGGTGCTCCCCAAGGATGTGTTTTATCCCCATTGTTGACTTCTCTTTTTACACGCGACTGTGTATCCCACTATGATAGCACACGCATAGTGAAATTTGCGGATGATACGACAGTGAAGGGTTTTGTACATAACAATGACGAGAGTGTATATCGGGATGAGGTAGACATGTTAGTAGGCTGGTGCTCTCAGACAGCAACCTGGATTTGCATGTTGGTAAGACAAAGGAAATGATAATCGATTTCAGGAAAAAGAAAACTGACCCCCTTCCCTTAACCATCCAAGGAAACGACATTGAAATTGTTCAAAACGTTCAAGTTCCTGGGTACTCTCATTTCGCACGATCTGAAGTGGGAGAAGAATATTGAACAGCTAGTAAAGAAAACCCAGCAGCGCGGCGCCTGTTTTTTCTTCGGCGGTTGAAGTCTTTTGGCGTCAGTCAGCATATCATGGTGCAGTTTTACCGCGCCGCCATTGAGAGCGTTCTTACCTTTTCAATGACGGTGTGGTATGGCAGCGCAACCGACGAAGCCCGCAAGAAATTAAATAGGGTGATCAAAACAGCATCTCATATTGTTGGAAGCGATCTCCTCTCGCTGGAATCTCTGTACCACGCACGCACCATCAAGAGAGCGAGCTCCATCAAACATGACGAGCACCATCCTGCACATAGCCTGTTCGAGTCCTTGCCGTTTGGCTCACGCTTTAGATCCATTAAGGCCAAAACCACTCGTTTTCAGAAGAGCTTTTATCCCTTGGCTGTTCAGGCCCTGTCTAATGTGGTTGCGATATGATACAACTCAGCAGATTGACTCAAAGTCCCTAAGTTAGAATTACCTACAGCCCATCTTAGTTGTTTATAGTTCTTTTATGTTCTATTAAACCTCTTCTTAAACAAGATATACAGTCACTTTACAAATACATATGAATTTAGTTAATCTGTTTCGTTGCGCGGCGGCTCACCTGGCTGTCTTTGTTGTCATAATATGGTTATTATGCTATAGATTTTAAAAATATATTTTACTTACTTAGATGTGTGTGCATACTTAGCACAATAACTGCTATACATATTATGTGTGGTTTGGTATTTTTGAGTCTGCTTGATTGTGATGTATGTATGTTTTATGTGTTGATCTTAATATGGTCGCTCGTCAGTTACGCCGCAAAAAATTCCTAATGTTTATGCATCTGGCAATAAGGTTTATCTTATCTTATCTTATCTTATCTTATCTTATCTTATCTTATCTTATCTTATCTTATCTTATCTTATCTTATCTTATCTTATCTTATCTTATCTTATCTTATCTCAGAGCACGATTATGTTTCCACCAATGTTGTTGATGGAGGAAACCAATTTTGAAATATATATAATTTGTCAAAGGTAAACATTGGATATAACAAATACAAAAGAACAAACATTTTCTTATTCTTATGTCTAACGTTTTTGTCAGGAAAATAACAGGTAGAGAAATAGTGTAGTCGGGACATCCCAAAAGTGTCATTACGTCTGACTTATGTTAAGCCTCACCATGTTGTACGCAAAGATGATGTACACATGGTTTTGTAATTTTTGAGGTGCTACTGTTTTCACTGCTGATGGCAAGTGAATACAAGACAGTGCAGATCGTAACTTCTGACTGCACCAGGATAGAGACACTGCTGCCTACAACATGACGTCTATGGCTACCTCACCATGTGCTTCTTCCGCTTTCAACGTTTACATTTGTACTGATATAGTGTGACCCATTCATGGTTGCTGTTTTTCTATTTGGTGAATCCCTCACAAGGGAAAATGAAACTGTGCCACGCTAAGGACACCAGAACGGCTCCTCTTCTATGATGGCATTTTATGAAGACAGATCTTATAAAATGGCTCTTCGACAACAACAAAAATGCTCGAACCCACCAGTTTCTGGCTCGGCCCCCCTCATTCAAAGGTGCTGCTTTACTGTTCCTACACCACAAGATACCAAAAATGGATTAGCTTTAATAAGTTAGCTAACATATCTAATAGAATTTTAATTTCTTCGCCATAATGTTTAAAACTGTGAACTGTAGCCGTCTTGTTGCATTCATGCACTTTTTCGAAAGTTAATCTGTTGGATCGTATGGTGCACGAACATTACAGCAGCACTGTCCAAACTCGTCACAGCAGTACATTTTACTGAACTACTGACTGAAAATGAGGATGATCAGAGCCAGAGCCATGCGGGTCTAAGCTTCTTTTTTAGAGCCATGATATAGCAGTGTGATACAAAGCTTGAATCTCAGTGAGTGTAAAAGACATAAAGAGAAAAGAAGTTATATATATATATATATATATATATATATATATATATATATATATATATATATATATATATATATATATATATATATATATATATATATATATATATATATATATATATATATATATATATATATATATATATATATATATATACTGTTATAAATGATCAAGACTAATTAAACACAATTGGTCATATTTATAGTTTTACGTTTGGCTTGTTTGCAGTTGTTACATTTTTCTTCAGATTTTCATGACAGTATTTGTCAAGCTTTAGGCCAGACTAAGTATAAGTTTTGCCCAGGGAGTCATTACACACTACACACCCGGCTAACTGTCTCTTTAACCTGCTTCCGTCTGGTCGCCGCTACTCTGCTCTCAAAGCACGGACAAACCGTTTTAGTAACAGTTTTTATCCTAGTGCTGTCCGAGCCCTTTCAGTGTTATAAGCGTGCGATGCTGTGCTCTGTGGGCCGATCATAGAGTTTCATTGCCGAGGCCGACTGATGTTTTGCGTGAATGACTGAGTGAGAGTGCGTATGTGCATGGAATCATGTGGCCGGCCTACAGAGCACTTCACCCAACCCTTGTGCTATTCCTTTGGCTCTTGGTTGTGTTTGGTCGAGCTGACTCCATTAGTCTCCTCCCCCGGCAGAGCAAGCCCCCAACGGTTGAGAGAATAGTGAATATCAGTATTAGCCTAGTCATATGGTATATATTAACCAGTTTTACACCCAACTGTGATCACTAAATTACCTAATATATTCTGTTTTCATTTTAAACGATATAATATACCTTTAATTAATTTCGATTTCCTATATTAATAGGCGTGTGTGTTTGTGTGTGTGTGTGTGGAAGATGAGTGTGGGTGTGTACGGTACGTATTGGTTTGTGATATTAGTTGTTTAGTTTTAAAGTTTTTACAGTGTGCGTAGGGCATTGGATTTGTGTGATAGAGTATTAATTATTTTTTTTATTGTTGACTGTGATGTTTGTAATTGTAACGACACCAACACACATTCCTATGCTTTATGTTCTTAAGGCAAATGGCAATAAACAGTATCTATCTACCTAATGCATTTTACAGTGCGTCTCATTTTAGCAGAATGCCTAATGTTTGACTCAGGCTTGACTCTTGTAATAATTTTATTCATGCAAATATTATTTAAGGATCAAAGAAGGGTGGAAAAAGGGTTTGGCATCCTGTTTCGGAAGACAATGGAGTATATGCGCTTGCTGGATCAGTCACTGGAGTGACCTCTCCAGGGCGCAAGCCTGGGCGAAGTGTATGGAGATCCTGGGGTGCCCAGTCGTCAAGATCCCCCTCTCGGCCTCGCTGATGTATCCAAAGGAATGCAAAGCAGTACGTTTGGCACCAGTTTGGCTGCAGGAGCTGCCAGAACAGTGCGTGAATACAGGCAGCTGTCTGCCTTCGGGGCTCCACTCCTGATTTGAAGGGTTTACTCCCCCACATTTGGCCGTTGGATCCAACCTGATCTCCTCCGTCCTCTAGCCGTTGGCTGTCAGAAACAGCTCATCCGCCTAGTGGTGCAATGTGAACACCACCCCCTCACGTGGTTTAGCCCACCAGCTGAGGTGGTTTGCCAGGGTGTGGCGCTTGGAGCCAGCACGTGAGAGATTAAGGAGATGGATGAGGACCAGTGATGCCCGTCCGTCCTATGTAGGACGCAGCTGCCGAACAGCAAAGGTGCTACCTCTATCCAGAGCCCCCTACACCTTAAAAAAAAAGGGTGGGGTCACAATAAAACCCAAATGCGACCATCCTGTGACGGTCCCTGTGAGCCCTTACTGCGACTCTCCAGTGACTGTCCAAATAAGACCTAAACGTGACCATATTGCGACTGTCGCAAATGAAACCCAAATGTGACCATGATGCGACTGTCGCATCTCCGCGTTCTTTTTGGTCGCCGGAAGGGCTCTGTGACAAAAAAAAATCATAGTTGCCGGACCGTCCTCTGCTGTTGAAAAGAAGCAGCTAAGTGAGTCAGAAATGCGACGTAACAGTTCCGCCTCATGCTGCTAGGGTAACTACCCCTTGGCTGTTTTGTGTGTGTGTGTGTGTGTGTGTGTGTGTGTGTGTGTGTGTGTGTGTGTGTGTGTGTGTGTGTGTGTGTGTGTGTGTAATCTTTTCGCAAAAAAAGAAACAAAATGGCGCTGGGTAGCTCGGGTGGTAGAGCGTTCGACTGTCCGAAAGATCGCGGGTTTGAACCCGGCTGAGGTCAAACTTTGCGCAGACCCTTCTTTGAAATTACCTTCGTGGTGTACAAATGTCAGTTCTTCGCAAAGAACAAGAGCGATCCACTGAAACAGTTGACGGACACATATGTCATTTTCCAGGGATGAAATTATATTATAACTGAATTTGCATACTTTTTGTGTTTTGCCGTCTTTAGCAAAAACGATAAGTCATGTGGTGCAAAAGGTTTGCCGATTAAACTTTCTACTGTCTGAGACGATAGCACATGGGATGAACTCCCTCCCCAATGCGCAAAAGGCCATCGGGCCGACGTCTGCAGCCGTTGGTCCGCCCGCGCGGGCCAACGGCGGCCGACGTCGGCCCGATGGCCTTTGCGCACTGGGTGCATGATACATGTTTGTGTCTGAAATCGCGGTTCATTCAACGATCAAAAGCCAACACCGCTCAAGAAACATGGGTACAAATTGATCTCAAATTGGTCTCAGCAAGAGACATAGATCCTCATGAGCCCCCGCAGTCGTGGGGGCTCATGAGGATCTATGTCTCTTGCAGTTGAATCATGTTCACTTTTTTTCTCGGCAGTGAAGGCGTTTTTAAATTATAAAGATTACCTCTTATCAATGTCACCAAATGCGGCATACTTCTTTAAACCTATTTGCTGTCGGTAGCAGGTTTTGTCAAGGTGATTCCTACAGGAATCACCTCGACAAACACGGCTACCGACAGCCACATGGTTAAAAGCCATGGTGTTTAGTTTTGCAGCCTTGCGTGTACAGTTATATATCACTACAGCAATTAATATGGATCGAAAGTGACAGTTCAGAATCGAAGACCGTAAAGGTGACTTTTTGCCAAGCGTGCTAAATGCAAAGAAATTGGCCAGAAAGAAAGAAACACGCTTAGAGGGATTGTACAATACAGTTTATTCAATCACCGTGTTCTAAGCGTGCTTCTTTCCTTGTTGGAAATGTGTGTGCGTGACAGAAAATACAAGAATGGTGCCACAATGGCTTCAGCGTTTTGCGCCCAGCAATTCTGTCCTCTGCCAAAAGACAGCAAAAGATAGCAAGTCTGTGTGTTGTGAAAAGTGAGATTTGTGTTGTATTACAATGAAAATCTCGCTTTTCACCACACAAAAAAAAATGGACGCACTGTCTTTTGGCCGTATTCCTGCACCAGTCTTGAACTATCACAGTTGATCCTTCGGTCAACTCATTCACGGGCCACCGCATCAATAGCTGCGGAAGTGTCGTATAGCGTTGTCGTATAGCGACGCTTTTGCAGCCATTGATTGCAGGGCGCCTTTGAATGAGTTAAAACTACAGTAAGAGAGTCTTCAGATGAAGACACCCACAGCTAGGAATGCCGACCAGAAGCTGAGTTCAAGCTGCTGTGTCCTCTTTTTAGACAAAAAACACGCTGACTGCCAAACGTGCAAAATGAAAAGAAGTTCACAATAAAGGAAGAAACGCTAAGTTTATCTTTATAAAATTAGTTTTCATTTCTTTCGTATAATGATTTTCGCCGGTATTTTAATTTTTTTTTAGCAAACGAGCTGTCTGTGTCTGATATTTGGACCGAAAAACAAAGGAACAGACGACCTGACCTCAGTGAAAAGTATTCTCCGTAAAGTGCGTTGTACCGGTGTGATTTTTTATGTCATAAACAATGGCGCTGAATGGGTCACGTGATAACAGACGTCATGCTTTGCGCGGCTTTATAAAAAGGGCAGGACCCCAAAAGATAAGTCTATCTAGACAATATTCGAACAAATTTTCATTTTCTATCCATTTTGTTTGGGCTGACGCGTTATTCAGCATGATGTGGAAGGTCTTGGTGTTGGCGCTTGTCGTCTGCGTGGCCGTGGAGGCGAGAAAACACAAGAAAGAGAAGTCTGCTAAACCACGAAAGGCAGGATATATTGAAAAGCGACAGGTGGCTGGTAAGTTTTTGTCCCGTTTGTTTCATTCAGCATTGCTGCTCGCCACTTAAAACAATAAGGCCGAAACTCAACATCGCCTCTCGTCTGGTAACACGCTGGTTGAGGCCAAAAGTGGAAATTCAACATTGCCGTTTTGCCTGTTCATCCATTTAGCCCCAACGCCACACATCAGGATGTGGGTGGACCTTGATAATTCAAGGGTAGTGCCAGATTAGCTTGGCGCCTTCAGGCGCCAAGCTAATCTGGCACTACTCTTGAATTATCATGGTCAATCCATCTCCTGCAACTCGTACATAATCGTTAAGTGACACCGCCAAAATTTAGGAAATGTGGTCTTGCGGTTTTAATGGGTTAACCCTCCACCGCCCAACTGTGTCTGAAATTTATTGAATTCAATGATAAAGAGTCCCAGCCGTCCTAGGAACATGGATACAAAGTGGTGTCCGGAAAGAGGCGTAGATCCTCATGAGCCCCCGCGGTTTCGGGCGCTAATGAGGGTCTATGTCTCTTGCAACAGGATCGTGTTCACTTTTTCTCGGCAGTGAAAGGAGTCAGCACGCTAAACCCTGAATGCAGAATTCAACATTTCCCTTCTTCCTTAAAATAAAAACAACTTAGAATCCTGAAATCGAAATTCATGAAGATGTGACTTTCTCTCCGAGATTACGGTAAAGTTCAGGAGTTCAAGGGCCGTTCCAGAATAGCTTGGCGCCTGGAGGCGCCCAGCTATTCTGAAACGACCCTTGAACTATCATGGCTGATTAGTTTGTGTGTGTGTTTGTGTGTGTGTGCGTTTGTGTGTGTGTGTGTTTGTGTGTGTGTGTGTGTGTGTGCGTGTGTGTGTTGTGTGTGTTTCTGTGTGTGTGTGCGTGTGTGTGTGTGTGTGTGTGTGTGTTTCTGTGTGTGTGTGGGTGTGTGTTTGGTTCTTTTCAGGAAACCAGTTTTGTCAAACAATGTCCAGTATTGTCTGGTTACGCTGGCTTTCAGGAAGATTCTGCTATTATCTTTTTCTCTTTTTTTTTTCTTCCCCAAAATCACCTTCAGTTCTAAGTGTTCTGTCTGCCACTATCTTTATGCATTTCATTTACTTGTGGGTGTTACAGTGACAATGATAGATGGACAACAACAACGTGCATGCAAAATTGACAGAGTTTTTACCTGTACAAGTCAAGATGCACATGCTCTGACTCGTCCTGCTCAATGCATATGCCAGATCAGAAAACGGGGTGACTGCCTAACGCTGTAGGTGTCAGGGCTCTTGAATCTATGCATTTTAGTCCTTTTATTCAGAGAGGCGTGGTTGCACTGCAAAAATGCGATGGTATCAGAGACATAGGTCATGCCGACTCGCGATGAAGGGTTGGTTGGTTTCTTGTACATTGCTTAACGTCCCGACAGCAACAAGACTTTCTCAGGGCGTGCCTGCACTACTTGTGAAAAAAAAAAGAAAAAAAAAAGAAAAAAAAAAAAGAATATTGAATGTATGTCGCCACCCGTCCTAGGTATGCTGAATAAACCTAAGACATGCTAGGGACACTGCACCTTTTTGCTAATTTATCGTTCCTAAACTTTATAAAAAAAAGAGTAGAAATCATTACAATTACAAAATGTGTACAGGAAAATGATACATAAAAAATGCATTAACCGGAAACACAAAACTTATCATCTCTTATGTGCAGCAGACCATTTAGCAACACACATCCAATATCGAGAGCTACAGGCAGTACACACATTAGGGAGGATTTTAAAAACTAAAATAAGGTGAATGGACCCAGGAAAGACAAGAACGTGCCACAGAAAAAGGAGAAAACCCCACCCTGTGGGGCTGACAGGGTAACACTGTGAACTAAAAAGTGTCTAACCCCACTCAAGTGGGGGATCGCGATGAAGGGACTCACACCTTGCTAGTACAGACTATCAGAGGGAATGACTGTCACATACGTGAGTCGAGAAACACGGATGTACTGTGTCCGAGTGGTATAAGACATGCGTGTGCCGTTTGTTCCTCAGGTCATACGTGCGGCCCGCTGGAGTTCCAGTGTCATAGCGGCGCGTGCATCCAGGAGCAGTGGACGTGTGACACAGACAGGGACTGCCTCGACGGATCGGACGAGGTCAATTGCCGTGAGTAGCCTACATGCGCAGTTTCATTCATGCGCGCCTGGCCATCGGGCCGTTGAGGGCCCGATGACCTTTGGCCAGTTGCATGAGTGAGCTTAATCCTGCGCCAGCCACTAAGCAAGGTGCCCCGCTAGTGATTGGCGCAGGATTACGCTCACTCATGCAACTGAACCATTGATGCAGCCACTTACTTAAAAGAAAATGGAGACAGCTGGTCCGACAAGGAAGAAAAACGAATCTCCAGTGGAAATGCCCTTACCACTCATCACCTTCATATCCACCCTCCCCTGCTACTCTCTCCCTGTCCCTGTCCCCTACTCCAGTATCCCCCTACCCCCACCCCCTCTTTACTGATTGGCCCATAGATTGGTTGGTTATTTGTTTGGTGTTATTTTTGTTTTTTTGTTGTTGTTTGTTTTGTTTTGTTTTTTAGTGTTTTTGTTTGTTTGTTTGTTTGGTTTGTTGTTTTTTGGTTTGTTTGTTTGTTTTTTGTTTTTTTTGTTTTTTGGGAATTATTGGCCACAGGAGCTTCAAGTATTTTCAAGCGCGCACATGTCCCCGAAACACAATCACATATCTTCACCACGATGAAGCTGGTGGTTTAACTAAAGAAGAAAACGAGAAAAAGGAGGTTAAGGGCATGGTGCTACTCTACACCGGAAGTGTCAAGTTGTGACGTTTCTATAGGGACTCTTTTTCAGCCTTAGCTCTTTGTTTGTCGGTAGCGGTGTTTGTCGCGATGATTCCTGTAGTTAGGAATCATCGCGACAAAAACCGCTATAGTAACGACAGCCAAAGGGTTCTGACGCTGACTTTTTCGGACTTGGTCCTTCGTCTGCTTTTTAGGTGTAAAGACGGATGTGACGCTTCGGAATGTAATCATTTCTTTATCTTTTAGGCGTAAATATGTGACGCTTCGAACATTGGTTATACCTTCTTCGGCATTTAAGCACGGGGGATAACTGAGCAGTACGTTGTATTCTGCATTGATAGAACACATAAGACGGAAACAACTCTCATTTCTCACACTGAACATCGCACAGCATGCTTGAACGTCGTACAGCATGCTAGAACGTTGTACTGTTCGCACACTTTATGTGACACATTCGAGACGACCAGCGTGCGGACACGCGGCTGTTCGCCGCGTGTCCGCATGTTGATCCTCTCGAATGAGTTAACGCCTATTTCGCTAAATGTAAGCCTTTATGCCAATGCTTCAATTTAAATTATGAGAGAGAAAAAACTGCGCACCATGTATATTTGTGATGACAGTTATCAAGTTTCTGCGTTTTTCAGTAGCTGTATGCTAGGTAGTAATCGAAAATAAAATCGATTCGATGCACGTACGAAAATACGGCTCTAAACTATGATCTGCTTCCGCAGAGGTTAGGCGCTATAGGGCTCGGGAAGTTCCCCGCGTTGCCTAGCAGCGTCGGCGCGTCAGCCGCCATCTTAAGAGGATACCATAGTCATGAGATAGTAGCGAAGTAGTGTTTCAACACGTTTTTCTTCATTTTTCTTCCTCTTTGGAAACAAACAAAAACAGATTCTGGTGAGCGGTTTCCTACAGTGATGGCAAGACTTGGTGTTATTGCTTATAGTAGGTCAGGATTTTCCTGATATTATTACAAAAACGGCGAATTCCCTATGAGCACTTAGTCCCGTATCCTCACAAGATGGCCGCCACGACAGGCGTGATGACGTCAGCTTCCCGAGCCCTATATCAAATTATTATTATTATTATTATTATTATTATTATTATTATTGCATTAGGTGTCTACAAGGTGTTTTTTTTTTTTTTTTTTTTTCTCTCTCTCTCTCTCTCTTCCTATTCTAGCTGCGGATTGTACCGGAGAGCACCAGCTGAAGTGCAACAACGGTCAGTGCATCGCCAGTGAGTTTCGCTGCGACGGAGATAACGACTGTGGAGATAACACAGATGAAATCAACTGCCGTAAGCCCTTTAAAAAAAAAAAAAAGTCTCCTTGATTCTGCACAATGTATGTACCTGTCGTAAATCAGTCATGTCTGGTTGATTCTGTAAGATTTACGTAACTGTCGTAAATCTATTTAATTTATTCGCGGCCAGCCGCATCTAGATGCGCGGCATAAGCCGCGCATCCGGATGCGGCTGGTCCCGAATGAGTTAATGTCACCTTGATGCACTACACCTTACGTAACTGTCTTTTTTTTAAAGTCATGTTAATTATTTTAGAACATAAGTGAATGTCGGCTTTCAAGCCTCGTTGATTCTGTAATTTTTATAACAATTACTATAAGTGTCGTAAATCGTTTAAAGTCACGTTGTAGGTATACAATTACTAAATTAGGCATTGAATTGTCTGTGTTGGATTACTTCGAGGGTTACAGCGTGGTATTGTAATCCAATGAAGATTATCAGACCGACGCGCCGAAGGCGCGGAGGTCTGATAATCAGCTTCAGAGGACTGCAAACCACGATGTAACCCGAGAAGTAACCCAACACAGACGCTTCAATGCCATTGTCGTTCAGTCTAAATTACGCACTATTTGAAGCCTCGAATGTGTGTCTGACGTCAGGAGTAAAACGCTAAATATTTCTGACGTCAGATTGTATTTTCTTGGAAATACACAGGGGACGCGACTCATTGTGAATAGGCTACCATGCCCGTCGTGCAAATGTGCTTGATTTTTGCCGCTGGAATTTCAAACGTTTACCAGCGGTACTGCTTCAGTGACAAGATCAGAATCTGTAGCAATCAAATAAAGTGCGGACTTTTTTCACTGGGTTCAAGCGATAAAAACTTCTAAATTTAGAGCCCAGGACTGCGTGGCAAGCGATTGGATACACGTAGTAAAACTGTTGCCGCTAGGGTTTCACGTGAAAGAAAAACAGAAGATAGTGGTAGAAAACCCTTTAAAATAGAAACAAATAACGACGTTTCGGATCAAAGATCCTTCCTCAGGTGACATGGAAACAAACGTAGAACAGAAAAAAAAAAAACACGATTGGATACACGGTAGGTCTGATTACGTACATGATACATGTATTGTTGGCATCTTTCGCCAAGCGGTACTGAGCTCATACACGCATTCAACAATGACTCGATCTTTTCAACAAAAACTGAAATGTTATAGATCTGTCACATTTTATTATTTATTTCTCTTTCTCTCTTGCTGCACGAGTGGCAACTGTCTTTGCTTACTAAACAGCATACGTGTTACATGGAGCACAATGGAAAGTTTCGAGCTGTCTCAGTTCAATGTGCGACACATTTGTATAGCACTTGTGTAGAGTACCCACCGCTTGAGTCATGCCGAAATAAGGTACATTTCTTTTATTTCCCTATTGTCCACCACCATTTGATATTTTGTGTTTTCCGGTTATTTATGATAAAAGGTGCCGGACAGCCCTGATCTAAGTGTTCAGTCGAAAGACCTAGGACAGATTCGTGCGCGATACTAGAACTGCGGATTGGCCAGCTGATAAAACTACAGGTACGGCAATAGTTCTAGGAGGTAGGCATTGGGGCATTGAACCCCCTGCGATTTTTAGATGCTGACCAATCAGAGCGTCGGAAAATGGAGTGACTGAACGACAGTGAACTTTAACGGCTGTAAATATCTTTTATTAAAGTCACTTTGATGTTCTACACAGTACGTAACTGCTGAAAGTCTGCTTAAAGTCACTTTGGTGTTCTAAAATGTAATTAACTGCTGTAGTCTTTTAAAGCAACGTTTATTCTGTGAGTGTCCTTAAAGTCTTTAAAGTCACGTTAATGCTATATGAAGTACGCAAATGCAACAAGTCTTTTTAAAGTCACATTCATGATATTCACTGTTTAGGTTGAGTTATGAGCAATCAACGCGACACTGTATGTGTGCTGTTCTGCGGCGATTCTGGGTATAAGGCCTTAATGTGCAAAAATCACAGCCAGTACACAAAAGAGGAAAAGATGAAATAATTTGGTCAGTCTGACTTGCCACAGACAAAGAGCAGTGTCCAGCCGGCGAGGTTCAGTGTGACAACTTCCTGTGCGTTGAGGAGACGTGGTTGTGTGATGGAGACAACGACTGTGGGGATGGCTGGGATGAGCACAACTGCGGTAAGTATTAATCCTTGGATAGTGCAGTTTGAATAGTTCACACCTCATACAAACAAGATAACCTGTTTTATTGTGTTTTCATGTTTCGATGCTGTTCAGGTTGCCTATATATGATATGCAAGTGAGATGCTGCGGATTTTGAAGAAGTTTGCGAGTTAAATTATTGAAGTATACGAATGAGATGGTCACGCCCCATCTTGTTTCGTTTGTGGAAGATGGCCTACTGTTCGGGTGTCTTCCTTCGCGTCCGCAAACGAACCGCTAACCATGTTCTTATCTAGTAAGCAAAGGTCCTTGGGTCGACGTCAGCCGCAGTGGGCCTGCGCACAACTGTATATTATGCTAGATCAAGTAAAAGGAGTGACTGCCTATCGCTGAAATCTAGGATACTTTGGTGGATGCGAAGTGGTTGGCTCAGGCACGAAAACGTGGTGGTTAGGGAAAGAGTTCCACCCAATGCGCGCAAGGTCATCGGGCCGACTTTGGCCGCCGTTGGCCCGCGCACATGCCAACGGCGGCCAAGTCGGCCCGATGACCTTGTGCGCATTGGGTACTTACGTTATCTTAAGCTAGATGCTTTATGGACAAGTAAGTTTAACCCCATCACTGTAGACCAAACTGAAAGGGAAGACGATCCAAAAGCAAGAGATATATATGCTCATGTGCACTTGCGGAGGGGTGGGGTGGGGGGGGGGGGGTTAACGAAGATCTATGACTTTGTATTCTTGGGCGAATGGTGTCCCTTTAACTCATTGTGCCCGAGGTACGAAGTACCCACATTTTGTAGTTATCCTACAATTCAGGAGACCGATCGACCATGAAAGGTCAAGGGTGGTGGCAGAATAGCTTGGCGCCTATGGGCGCCAAGCTATTCTGCCACCACCCTTGAATTATCATGGTCGAGCCATATCTTGCTGTGGCGTGTCGCGGGCAGAATGAGTTAAAGTTTTATTTTGAATTAACTAAGATTTCAAAACACAAAAGGCTGCGACCTATGACAGATGAAGGCTTTAATAGTACCTTCGCCTCATGAATATTCCCCAAAATAGCGAATGTTTGATTGGGATGCGGAAATGTCTTTTGTCTTCTCCAGCCACGTCATGCCGGGCGGACCAGTTCCGGTGTGCTGACGGGTCCAAGTGTATCGACGCCCGCTGGAAGTGTGATGGCGATGACGACTGCTTGGACGCCAGCGACGAAGTTACCTGTGGTGAGTGCACGCTCCTGGGCAATGGCGTAGAAAGGTTTTCGAAAGTCGAAACATGGCGCAGTCATCTAAAAAAAATATAAAACCAACTAGTGGAACGGGGACGAGGTGGGGAGGTGGGTGGTGTATGTGGCCAATGTACACTGTACAGTGGGTAGATGGGGCATAAAGCAACTTTTAACTCATTTTATTTTCGGACAAAAGCATCCCTTGCGGCTGCACCTATCTGTGCTTCACAAGTCTGCCATCATTTGGTAAAATCCAGTACCCAATGCGCAAAAAGGCCTGTGCACACCGGGTACACGTATATCCACTTTTCGAAAAGCACGATTGAAATTGTTATGCAATGAATATCTCGGTTTTATTTCTTTTTTAATGTACGTAGTGAGGGCAGAAGTGCGTTACTGAGCAACTCGACATTTTTGGCTCAAGTATGCTTTTGTGAGGTATGGCCCGAGTCAAAAATGTCTAGTATGCTGAATGGTACGCGAGCCTAGCCTCCCGGTATCCTGCACCATTGCTCGGTGTTTGTTTTTTAAAGTAGAAGTAAAACCCTTCTCTGCCAGCGGCCATCAACTCGGCCTCTGAGGCCGTCCCTAGTGTGCAAACCCCATCGAGCCGAAATCGACCGCAGTGGGCCCGCGCACAGTCGTGCGCGGGCCCACTGCGGCCGACTTCGGCCCGATGGTCTTTGCACACTGTGTCACAGATTAACCACTGACCGGGTATAACATCACCCGTGCAATGTCCTCAACTGCTGTGATGAAATTAATGTTGAATAAACGTTACTTCGAAATTAGTTCCAAACTGCACAGTTTTTTCATCGCAAACAGTGGATTAAAAGCTCAGACAAAACATGCGATATCGTATCGCATCTGTCACACCTCCTTCTTTGCTGCCTTTGAGCGGGAAAAGCTGTATCACACGTGTGTGATACAGACTGACTTGCTGCGTGAACGGCCAAGTGAGCACAAAATTGTCTTGTAGAAAGTCTGGTCAAAAAAGGTATGGGCACACGCGATATTGAAACTTTACCTACTTTCAGCTTACGTGCTATATGACATCATTTCGTATTGGACTACTGGCACTCTGGCGTCATGTACTGCACTATTACATCATCATCTAGGAACATTTGTCTGGCATCCAAAATATTGACGTCACATTACAAAGTAAATTACGTCAAGATCTTTGCCAAGACACAATTGTGGCTGTGTTAGGTGTGTGCCGAAAACCAACTCACATCGGATCATGCCAAGAAAAAAGTGGGTAAGAAATAGATTCTTACATCGGTGTTTAGGTGATACTGAGAATCTCACTCTCGTGGTCTTAAAACCTTATCCTACTCGCTTTCGCTCGTAGGATAAGGGTTTAAAACCACTCGAGTGAGATTCTTAGTATCACCTAAACACCGATGTAAGAATCTTTATAAATCCACTGTTCACGTCCAAAGACACGCAGTTGTTTTTTTTTTTTTATTCTTTTACCTACTTCTGATTTACTTGTGAAATCATCTAGTGTGATGTATTATGACGCGACCATAATTTTGTCATAATGTTGCGTCACACTAGTCAGTAATTGTCACTGCTTGTAACGTCGACTTTTGACTTATGGCAATCTGTGCGTGTGTGTGTGTGTGTGTGTGTGTGTGTGTGTGTGTGTGTGTGTGTGTGTGTGTGTGTGTGTGTGTGTGTGTGTGTGTGTGTGTGTGTGTGTGTGTGACAGAATGCACGAGCGTGCAAAGCAAATGCGCCAACGGCCGCTGTCTCCCCACTATCTGGTTTTGTGACGGCGACAACGACTGCGGGGACGCCTCGGATGAACTTCACTGTCGTAAGATGACTGCACATTGACCCTTGCACTGCCGGGACAGAGCGAACGTGAACCAGATGCAAGAGGCATAGATCCTCATGAGCCCCCACGAATGTGGGGGCTCATGAGGATCTATGCCTCTTGCTGTGTTCGTTTATATCTGCGTTCCTCATGCGTATGGCTATCTTGCCTTCAGCTTGCAATGGCCGGCCCGGTTTCAAATATTTCATTTAAAAAAGTCAAAGGGTTACTGTAAAACAGGGGAGGATTTTTGGGGGGTAGGGGGTTAGGGTTCCAGAGATTCCGACACAAGCCCACCCGAGCCCCAATCACCTTTGCTCATAATGAAGGCGCTCGTGTCGGGGCACACTGGAAAATATGTAGTAAGGTCAAACAAAAAGTACTCTTGCTTCCGGTTTCGCCGTTTAAAATAGTAGGACTGGAAAGTCGGGGTTTTTTGTGTTTTTTTTACGTGATCATATACGGGTCAAATGGGTCCGCGAGGAAGAAGTTTGAAAGAAAAAGAGAGGGAAATCGAAAGAGAAAGTCAAGGAAATAAATTAAAATACTGAGATACGCTCGTATTGGGACACACTAAAAAATATGTGTACGGTAAAAAAAAAAAAGTACTCTTGCGTCCGGTTTCGTCGTTTAAATAAAGTTATAACAGGAAAGTCGGTTGTTGTTGTTTTAGGAGGAATGACGGCTGTGACAGCCAAGGGAAAAATAACTCGAGACGAGTGATGTCCCTTGCGGTGTCTGCTAGTTTGACTCGAGTGATGTACTTTATGTCGTCTACTCGATACTCAGCGGTTTGGTTTGGTTTGGTTTGGTTTTGTCCTTAGGGTCGGCTTCAGAAAACAGGGCCGGTCGGGCGATCGGAAACAGAGTACTTTTGTTGCCAGTAATCTCATTTGGATCTGTTTTGCTGTAGTGTCAGGTCTAAGAGGAGTTTAACAAAGATCGATGCTATCTCTTGTAACTCCCTCGAGTCTGATTTTTGCAGCTAAGACGGCGCCACACGATCCATGTTTATGTTTTATTCTTTGTGTGTGTAGCCACAATCCACTCGAGCATTTGCGAGAACTTGCTGAACGTGCGAGACTGCGCTTTGATGAATGACACGTCACATCCAATCTGCCTGGACCAGGAAATGGGACACAGGTTTTGCAGAAAGTTCTGTGGGCTCGGCGAAACCTGTATGCACTGAAGCTGACGACGAACACCATACATCTGCAAGAAGCACAGATCGTCATGAGCCCCTGCAAAGAAGGGGTTCGTGACGATCCATGCCTCTTGCTGGAAAGAATTTAGCTTTTTTTAGATCTAGTTACGGTCATAAGAAGCGTATTGTAGTTTTGAGGTCTTGGTTGATGTCGTGACAAAATATGTATAGTCGTGTAAATGCTAAACACTTTCTAACTGATGATACTTTTAAATTATGATTGCTATTCTGCTTCCACTTGGAGAAAGCCAGTTTGTCATTTAGTGTGAAAGGCAAGCTTTTCTCGTTGTAATGGATCGAGACGTATTGACTGGCTTTTATCAATTGAGGGCTGATTTGCTTTGTCAAAATGGAATAAAAATGAAGCAGATTGTATCTACAGATTGAGTCCAAGGTTTTTTTATCATAAAAGCAAAGTATCTGAGACACTGACTATGAATTTGAAATTTTTGTGGCTGACTGGCGTCATGTCATTTTTGTGGTGTGATATGGTGTAGTGCGTGTGTGTGTGTGATGGTGTGTGTGTGTGTGTGTGTGTGTGTGTGTGTGTGTGATTGTGTGTGCGTGTGATCATATACGGGTCACAGGTCAAATGGTCCCGTCTTAACTCGAACGACACTGTGGTGAGTATATATATGGAGGGGACGGGAGGCAAGGAACTGCTCGCTCTCTGATCTCTCTCTCTCTCTCTCTCTCTGATGCCTTTCATGGAACAGTCTATTCAGTAATTAACCCGTTTCACTTTAGAAGCCAAAGACTGAACCATCGAAAATGATGGCTTAAAGTCAGTGCTTGGCTATTGTCTTGCACCATCTTCGTGCTACTGTCTCACAGCTGATGTCCAGTGTAAAAAGGACAAAGTTACGCAACCCACGCATTTCCCATAAAATCTGTCCCAGTCAAAATGTGACTGGTTGTTCAACAGAGATAAACAGGTTTTGATGTTGTTCGTGTGCTGGTCTGTGATTTTGGAAATCCAAAAAGTCCAAAATCACAGACCAGCACAGCTATGTGCTCCAGTAACTGATAAAAAGACTGAATGACGTCTTCTGCATTGTTCTTGTGGCACAAGATCGTGGTCAACACCCCCAACAGATGAGAGTTCCCACGGAGCACAACAGCTGATCGTGTATACAGTGCGGTATAAGTGTACTGCGCATTGATTAGAGCGGTCTGGAGAAGCGCACTAGGTCACTGCCTGTCAAAGCGTACACGATGACAACCTCATAGTGCAGAGAGGTTTTCCAGCTTATGTATTTAAAAGCCGCTTTCTTCAGACAATGCGTTGAGTCCTTTTCATTCGCCAACCAGAACGGGCTCTCTATGTTTGTCCTGCCGTAACAAAAAATGTTCCTACCCTTCTTTTCACACGCTATGTCAGTTAATACGCACACGTAACAGAGGAACACTACTGCCGCCCGTGTGCGTACTTACTTACTTACGCCTGTCACCCCTCCCCGGGTATAGGCCGTCGACGAGAGACCTCCAACGACTCCTGTCCTGTGCTTCTCCTTCGATTTTACTCCAGGTGGTTCCCAGTCTCTTGATGTCTGCTTGGAGGTCTCGACGCCAGGTGTTTCTCGGCCTGCCTCTTTTCCTCTTTCCCTGGGGGTTCCATGACAATGCCTGCCTAGTGATACTGGAAGCTGGCTTTCTCAGACTGTGACCAGTCCATCGGCATCTTCTTCGCCCAATTTTATTCTCTGCTGTTATCTGCTCTGTTCTCTCCCAGAGTCTGACGTTGCTGATCTTCTCTGACCAGTGGATTTTCAAAATTCTTCTAAGGCAACTGTTTATGAAGATCTGTACTCTGTTGACTGTGGTTTTTTGTCAATCTCCAAGTCTCTGCTCCATATAGGAGAACTGCTTTTACGTTGGAGTTGAAAATCCGGACTTTGGCGTGTTGTGACAGCTCTCTGGAATTCCACACTTTTTTCAACTGGAGAAAGGTTGCTCTGGCTTTACCGATTCGTGCTCTGACATCTGCATCAGTGCCGCCTTTTTTGTCTATGATGCTCCCGAGATAGGTGAAGGACTCCACCTCCTCCAACGGGGTGCCAGCAAGCAAGACTGGTTCTTCCCTGGTTGCGTTCAGCCTCATTGTCTTTGTTTTCTGTTTGTGGATGGTGAGGCCCACTTGGGACGAGATGTCAGCAAGCCTCGTGGTCTTGTCCTGCATTTGTTGATGAGTGTGGGACAGTAAAGCCAAGTCGTCTGCAAAATCGAGGTCGTCAAGCTGTGTCCACAGTGTCCACTGTATTCCACTTCGTCTGTGCTCTGTGGTCCTCTTCATGACCCAGTCTATGGTCAGTAGGACCTGGAGGTCCCTGGTCAACAGCCCTTCGTGGATCACGAGACATGTCATGCCATCGTAGCTGCTCTTGATCAGGCGGACGAGCTTTGTGGGTACACCGTGCCGCCCGAGTGCGCCTTGTGGCAAAAAGAGGAAGACTGAGGAGCAGAAATGTCATTTATTTCGTGACATTCAAACTAGCTTTTATAACACAGCTTGTTTAGTTCTTTAGCTCATTCAACTCCGACACGCCACGGCAAAACATGGATCGAGCGTGATAGTTCAAGGGTTGTGGTTATTCTGGCACAACCCTTGAACTATCACGCTCGATTTGTTTCCAGAAGTGTAATACAGTCTTCAGGGGGCAACTTCAAAATTTGCGGATTTCGGCCGTCCTGGATCAGAATGCGTTAGTGTATCACTATTGTAAGATATACCAAGAACATTTATAACAGCGGATATTGTAAACTGTTAACCCTATCTACCCTGTATAATGTCCCTTTAATTGCATTACAAGTCAGAGCGAACTCAAAAGGTGTCGGTCCAAGGCCGGCATTGATAACGCGTTCAGTGAGGCACGCACTGCAGCAGGAGATTCAATGACCGGCCATGATTGTTCAAGGGTGGTGGCAGAAAAGCTTGGCGCCTTTATGCGCCTAGCTGTTCTGCTGCCACTCTCAAACGATCACGGTCGATCTATCTCCTGAACTGCACGTAATCCGTTCAGAGGACAATTTGCGGGATTGCGACATAGGGCTGAAATACGTTTTGACTAATTTAAGGCGCCCCGCATCAATAGCTGCGAAAGTGTCGTATAGCGTTGCCGCCGGCACTTCTGACAAGATATGAACGACCATGCTAGCTTTAGGGTGGTACCAGAAGCCGTTCTGGCACCACCCTTTGTACTATCATAGTCCCCCCCCCCTGACCCCCTTCCACGAATACTTGTTTAAAAGCCGGGCGGGACAAGCAGGAGATATCGTATGTTTGTCCGGGCTTATAATCCACTGTTTTCGTCGAAACAAGTGCAGTTTTGACCTCCTGATGATTTCCAGTCAACGTTAAATTAACAAAAGACATAATTTGCGTGTCTGTAAAGCGAATCTGATCGCCTTTTACCCAAAAATCATTTGCCAAATTAGGTCCGAATGGGACTTCCAGCAAAATCCCCAAGTATGACGTCATTTCGTAGCTGTCAAGAGTGACATCTGACGTCAAATACTCGTCACGAATGATGCAATTTCATTCAAGACGTCATAGGCCTCTCGATCACTTGCAAAATACACTGTCCATGACAACAATTCGAAAATGTATTCTATCGTGACGTCAAAGGATTCCCCAGATGGAACAAGACGACGCAGAACCCGTTGCAAAGAGGGGAGGAATGGCGTCATTTCCCCCAGCTTGCTCTCAGTCTTTTCATGCGTTGTCACATAGGGGAAAGAAAACAAAATGTGATCTGTTCGCGCAACACCTCCCCATCTGAGTGTTGGCCTGATAGAGGCGGCGAGGGACATCGCAGTCGGCAGGAATGGCATGCGCTGATGGTTACTTCGTCAACGCGGATGGGGGGATTTTGTCTGTTCTGGGCGACCTTCTGTTCGCTGGCGCAATCTTGATGCTGCTTTATCCGTGCATACGAAGAACGTGGAGTCGACTAGACAGAAACTTTTTCCATCAACTATTCTACATCCTCGAGGTGAGGGTTTGGCACAGATTCGCAGATTTCCTTCTTCTTCTTCTGATGTAGAGTAGGGCTCCTGCTGGAGCGTATATTACTCAGCGTCCATGAAGACATCACGGCACTGTGGTCGTGGCACAGGTTAAAAGATTAAAACTATGTACATGAGTGATGGTATTCCAAGGGGTGGCGGAAGCTGGCTGCAGATTGTGGTGGCTGCAGTCCAGTTGCGCCCGGAATAACTCATAGGATGGAGCCTGTGGTTTTGGAGGTGGGCAAGTGGTTCCATGCTCGTAGAATACGGGGGGAAATGAATTGAGAAAGACCGGGTGTGAAATGCGCTCTTGAAACCTCTGGTTCTTGCGTCAGACTGGATGAACTGGGACTAAATGTCCACAAGTCCCTCACCCATAGCAGTCAGAGCTGAAAACTGAACAAGAAAGTGTTTCCTGTTCTCAGGCCGACCCCCTCTTCAAAATGTGTCAGCTCTGAGTTACGAAAAAAGCACGAAAAGTCGGCATGTGAACAGAACCTAGCCCTTATCCCCATAAAACTAATGTAAACGATGTTATCTAACAGAAGGTGAAAAGCAGCGAGAACACAGCTGAACCGTGGCATGCATCCCATGTACTAACAGACTTCATACTACTGTACCGCACCAAAATGACCCAGATCGAACCTGGGTTGTTTTGGCGCTACACCAAATCATCCCCGGTTCCATCTGGCTTGAGAGTCATTTTGGCGTGTTGCTTCCTTGAAGCCTGGGAAAGTGATTGCGTGTTTTATATGCAAAATCCCGTGTCCCCCCTCCCCTTTCACGCAACCTTTATACTAAGAAGTACCCAACGGAGAAAGAAACACGCTTAGAAAAGACGGGTACAACACAATTTATTAATATTTCGGGCAAATACCCTTTGTCAAAATAGACAAACAAACAAACAGAGAGATTAGCCGCTACTTATCTTCATTGGCAGAAGGAATGTGGCGACTGACTTTCCACCTGCCCTCCATGTACAATCTACCTCACTGCTGTCATAATTATGAAGGCAAAAAATGCATCTGTGTGAAAAGCGAGATTCCATTGTAATACAATAAAAAATAAAATAATAATAATAATAATAATAATAATTACGGTATTTATAATGCGCTTATCTTATAATAATTATAACTCTAAGCGCGCACTCACAACTCGCGCACGCATGCGCACGCTTTAGACAATGACTCACGTACCACAAATAGTGAAATACATTACGACGGTCAGCTTGGGGTGGGGAGGGTGGTGATATAGTGCTAAAACTGTTGAAAGAGGTGAGTTTTGAGGGCGGACTGGAAGGAGGAGAGAGAGTGTTTCTGACGGAGAGAGAGTGAGAGAGTGTTCCAGGTGGATGGACCGTAGACGGAGAAGGAGCGGGGGCAGAAATTGTTGAGTTTGGTGCGAGGAATGTGGAGGCGGAGAGGGTCGGAGGCAGAGCGGAGGGAGCGGGAAGGTGTGTAGGGGTGAAGTAAGTTGGAGAGATAGGCAGGAGTGCAGTTGTTCAGGGAGGAGTTTGAGCAGGGGAGTGATGTGGTCGGATTTTTTCTTTCTGAGGACGAGGCGGGCAGCGTTGTTCTGGACGCGTTGGAGAGTGAAAGTGGTGGAGTGAGGGAGGCTGGAAAGGAGAGAGTTGCAGTAGTCGATGCGAGATAAGATGAGAGAGACAGCAAGTTTGGTGGCAGCTAATAAACAGACATCACAAAAATAGACTTTACAAGCCGGCAGAACAAACCACGTTCAGTCTCTCTCACTAAAGAGCATCTCTTGAATAATAATAATAATAATAATAATAATAATAATAATAATAATAATAATAATAATAATGATAATAACGAATATTTATGCAGCGCGTAATCTTAACAAAGCTCTAAGCACTTTACAATTTTTCAAAAATTCAAACAAAAAGCAAAACCACTGTTACAAATTGCAAACAAACATACAATGCACGCACAAGTATCACTGCAACAAACTGTATTGCACACAGACCTCACATTAAAATTTAACTCATTCGAGACGAAAAGCATCTGGATACGCGGCTTAAAAATGAGTTAACATTCACTCTACTTCATCTATCACAATCGAAATCAGACCCTGACAGCTACCCAATGCGCAAAAGGCCAAGTCAGTCGGACTGACGTCGGCCACCGTTGGCCCGCGCACGACCGTGCGCGTTCCAACGGTTGCCGAAGTCGGCCCGATGGCCTTTGTGCACTGGGTAGTCATAGCTGGAAGACGTGTGCCTTCAACGACCTCTTGAAACCTCTGTTTCTGATTTCAATAGAAGTGCATTCCACAACACATAAACGGGAGCACGCTGACCATAGCCTTTTTTTATTTCATATACAACTTAGTGCATGTAGTCTGTTCCTGCTCTCAAACATTCCATTGATACGGCAAAAATGCGATCTACAACAATCTGTGAAATTAATTTAACACCTTCACTTCCAGAAGCCGCAAACTGTGTCTTTGAAAACATTGTAAATTCAGCGTCAACGACCCCAAGCCGTTGAATAAAACAAAACAAACAAACCAACAACAACAACAACAACAACAAAACAATGACACTAATACAGTGTGGCAACTGCGGGGGCTCATGAGGATCTATACCTCTTGCAGTTTTGTGGCGTTCATTCTTTCTCTGCAGTGAAGGGATTAAATGGAACTTAAGGTATATTATTCTTTACAAAGACCGGTGGACATTAGATAATGAACATCCAAAAAGGCGAAAAGTCCAGCTGCTCAATATTGTCAGTCAATAAGACAAAGAGACGCCAAAGTCTTTTGCTTGTATGAAACAGTGTTCCTCGAGGGTGTGTCTTCCGATATGTCTTTCTGGGAAGAATATTTCTTGTTCAAAATGGCAGACTGATGATCTTTAACCCATTACATCCTGAGGCTGAATTTTTTTAACCTGATTATTGTCCTATGAAGGCTACATTAAAGATTAGGAGATAGATCAATCATTTTAGTCCACAGGCGCCAAGCTATTCTAGCGCCACCCTTGAACTATCATAGTCAAATTAATTTCAAGTAGCAGGGTATCAGTATGAAAAGGGTTAAGGAGTCGCTGAAACAGAATGCCAATGTCACACGCCAAAAAGACCCCCACGCCGGGCCCACCAGAAATCATTTTGGCTTAGGCGAACATGACCCCGAGTCGATTTGAGTCGATTTTTGGTATGTGATGTTAGTCCCGTCAAGGAAAACTGCTACAGCAGAGTGATCCGTGGTCAATACACAATGCGCAAAAGACAATCGGGCCGACGTCGGTTCGATGGCCATTTGCACATTGGGTATGCCTTGCGCCAAAGTAACTTCGGGTCGGGGTAATTCTGGCGTGCCACACCGGACACAATTTAAAGTAATGTACGTCCGTTTACTTGCAGATTCTCGTGGCTGTGTCGCTGCTGGGCTTCCTCCTGATGTTGGTGGTGGCACAGCAAATGCAAATCACATACTGCTCTGTCATTCGACCCTTCATCGGCGACACGACGGAAGACAAGATCTACGCCGGCGTCCTCCTTAAACTCCTCGTGTTTGTGCTCCTCGTCTTCAACTATTACTGCGCCACGGGCCTGCAGACGCTCATGAACTCTTTCTGGCAGTGGTTCGAGCACCAGACTGGTGCTAACACTAGACCTTTGCCGGGCATGCGTGTACACGTCCATTCACACGCTGTGTCGTCTCGGGAAGTGCTGTCGAACAATAACACCAACAGCCCAGCCGCCGTTACCTCCACTGTCACCACCACGCGCGCTGACGTCATGCCCTCCATGTCGTTTTCCTTGGCCAATATGTACCTGCCGCAGTGCCGACCCGTGGTGCGCCACAGTCACACGCTTATGACCAACCAGCAGCGTTCTACTCCCAGCCCCAGCCAGTTCACCGCCAGCCAGCATGTCTCGTCCGCTACCCGCGACCTGAACAATTTTATCATGAGCCAGCATCGCGTGCCCACCAACGCCCGGGGCATGGAAACTTTCATCACTAGCCAACAGCGCGTCCCCACCAATGCACAGAACGTGGGAACTTTTATCACGGGCCAGCGAGTCCCCTCCGGCTCCCGCGACGTGGGCACGTTGGTGCACATACCCGGCTACCAGAGCTCCGGACCTTTCAGCACGCTGCAGTTGCCCAATCGGCCCAGCCAGACAGGCCCCAGCATTCGGCCCAGCCAGGCAGGCCCCAGCATTCGGCCCAGCCAGGCAGGCCCCAGCATTCGGCCCAGTCAGGCAGGCCCCAGCATTCGGCTCGGCCAGGCAGGCCCCAGCTTTCGGCCCGGCCAGGCAGGCACTAGCAATCAGACAGGCCCTAGCAATCGGCCCGGCAAGGCAAGTTCCAGCTCTGTCATGCTGCACCAGCTGGGCACCACGTCCACATTGCAGACACAAAGAACCCTCACGCCATGCAACTCCTGCCATTCGATGACCTCCTCCACTAGAACCAGTTCCTCGGTGCATACATCTGAATCTTTTCATATTATTAACGTTCGTAGTAATCCTACTTTGAATATTCCGCCACAACGGCGGAGTACGGTCAAAGTTCAAAAAAAGCGGAGGTCACCGCTACCTTGTCCTCGACAACCCAAAGTGTTACGAAGTGGAAAGTTGTATGGGTGGTACTGATGTTTCCTGTCTGATTCAAGGGTGGAAACGACATCGACAGCGTCCCAGCTGCCAGTCCTGGGTCAGTCCTTTCGACGCTCGTGTGAAATTACACGAGTGACAGAGCCGTCACATTCCAGGCTTTGGAGAGGATCTCAGTCGGTAGCAAACAGAAATACGTAGCTTGATTGAGTAATGTACACAGTACAGCAACGGTACCATTACGTAGGTGTGCTTCACAAGTTCGTGAAAGAGATCGACATTAGACGAGGACAGTCGACAAGGTCTTGTTTTGGCCAACCGGCCGGGCCAATGCTTATTTATCTTACAAGTGACAGAGAGCGACAGACAACGAAAAACATATTTTTAATGTATTTGTTCAATGCTTGTTTACGTGACATTTACTTTACATTTCAGCCATTTAGACGAACTTTGACATTCGTGTCGGCCTTCCTTTTGAAGATCAGTTCCTGCCTTCAGTGGGAATGACATTCCATCTCGAAGAGGAAGAAGCTGATTTAGACTCTCACTATTCTGACTTTTTCCACTCACTGTTTACTTTTAGACTACTCATTATGTTATGTATGATATTATGGCTGTGTTACAATTTTAGATCATCTACTTGGCGTTTAGATATGTGTGCTTTAGTGAAATCATTTGATTATTTCGACAAAAATAAAAGGCAGCTCGACAGCTCACCAAATATAAACGGCGTCCGAAATTTCGTGAACAATAGTTACGACTGCTGTACATGAATAATCCAGTTTCAATCACTGCGAGCGCCCATATATCACATCACAAGTAATGCACGCACATTGAGGACAATAAGCGAATTTGTTGGGTAAATGTGACCATTCAATGTTTCTTGGGGTTTTTTTGCTGAAAAGATGGGTCGACCATGATAATTCAAGGGTAGTGCCAGATTAGTTGACTTATTCAAATCAAGCCTAGCCTTTTCGGGACCACTTTTATGGAATTCACTTCCTCAACATTTAAAAACACTAACCCACCTTGCCTCCTTTAAAACAAAACTACACATATACCTGATGGAAACTGCTTAGATATATTATTTTTTATCCTGTCATTTTGATGAAAGGTTATGTAAATGTATATATGTTAGTACGTGCATTTACACGGCTGTAAACGTGTGTGTATGTATGTTTGATTCTTGGTACTTTGTGTTTGTTTTTGCTGTGCTATGATATGTGTGGGGTTTTGTTGTTGTTGTTGTTGTTGTTGTTTTTTGGGGGGGCTTTTTTTTCTTTCTTTTTCCCTACGTAATTTGTGCTGAGGAGTGTTATTTCCTTTTTTGTATTTGTTTATTGTTACCTTAGTATCATTTTCTGTTCTGAACTGCGTGTGTCTGTACTTCTTTAGTTATGATCTTTGTTTGCGTTAAATATTTTTTTGCTTGTCTTCAGTATATTTCATGTTGTAGTATGTTAGCAACGGCAAGTTTGAAAAATGACGTATTTGTATCTGTCAAAACTTCTACCGTCATGTAATAAAGTTTCATCATCATCATCATCATCATCATCATCATCATCATCATCATCATCTCTCTCTCTCTCTCTCTCTCTCTCTCTCTCTCTCTCTCTCTCTCTCTCTCTCTCTCTCTCTCTCTCTCTCCTCATCTCTCTCTCTCTCTCTCTCATCTCTCTCTCTCTCCTCTCTCTCTCTCTCTCTCTCTCTCTCTCTCCTCTCTCTCTCTCCTCTCTCACTCTCTCTCTCTCTCTCTCTCTCTCTCTCTCTCTCTCTCTCTCTCTCTCTCTCTGCTTTATTGTTGTTGCTGTTGTTTTTCCTACTTTTTCTTGTCGTTTTCTTATTTATTTATACACATTGACATTATTTTTATTTTATTTTTTGGAATAGTATTGCTAGGTTTGTTCTGTTACCGACATGCCAAAATATAATGTAAAAACTGTCCCACAACGAACTGATGAGTTGAGAATTGGCCACCTCAACATTTCCCATTTAGTTAATAAGGTGCCAGATTTGTCTGTGTTCTTGAACACGCCCACACATTTTCATGTTTTTGGTGTATCCGAATCGAGGCTCAAAAACACTATCAGGGATAATTCCATCTCAGTCCCAAACTTCTCAGTACTCCGCAGAGATGCCTCAAGTCCCCAGCACACTGGACTAGCAGTATATATACATGATTCGATAATTAATAACGTTAAACGACGACGGGACCTAGAGTCAGCCGAAGTTGAAAGTTTATGGGTCGAGGTGAAAACATCTAAATCCCCCCAGTCCTGATTGGCTTTATTTATAGAAATCCAGCAGCTAACTGGGACTGGTATGATGACTTCGTAGAAATGATGGATAAAGTTAATCAAAGTAAAGATAACATTGTTCTTCTGGGCGACTTTAACATTGACCTACTTAAGCCCAAAGGGTACCATGCTGCATGGGCATCCACAACGGCTTTATTCGGTTTAAAACAATTAGTTAAAAACCCCACTAGAACCACATCTACATCTTCAACCTTAATTGATCACATTTACGTGACAAATGACGATAAAATATAAAATGTGCAGGTTCCCTCCTTAGCTGTCAGCGATCATAACCCAGTATGCTGTAACGTCTCCATGAAACTAGATAAGAATAAAACTAAAAGACATAAAACTATAAAATATCGCTCCTTTAAACACTTTAATAAAGACGAATTTCTGTGGGACCTGCACAATGCTCCATTTACTGAGGTTTATGATCACCAATCACCTGACAGTGCCTTGTCATGCTGGATGGATCTGTTTCTCAGTGTCCTTAATAAACATGCGCCCATACGTGAAAAACGAGTTAAACATTCCACCATACCACCCTGGTTAACAGCGGATATCAAGCAGGCCATGTCATTTAGAGACAAACTTAAAAAAGAGCAAAAGTACGAAGAATACAAGAAACTACGCAATCGTGTCAAATATTTAGTTAGAGCGTCTAAGAAGTCTTTTTTCCAACAAATGATTCGAGACAAAAAGGACACGGCATCTGTTTGGAAAGCTCTGAACGTCATAACAAAGGGTAAATCAGCACCCGAAATCCCATCCCATATGTCAGCTGATATATTAAATAATCATTTATTAACGACAGCCGAAATACTGGCATTGTCAGCTGCAAATAACAGTAAACCATATAAAGTGCCGAGTTTTCTCAGAGAACACTTTAAAAAAAACAACTATATCAAATACTTTCACCATCCCTAATATTACAGCTTCGGAAGTCGGCAGATATATCTCTAGCATGCCGAACAAAAAGTCTGCTGGCATTGATGGTATTGATAATGAAACCCTAAAAATCTCATTACCGTATACAGTAGAATCACTAACATATATTTTCAACCTCTGCATAAAGCAAAGTACATTTCCAACTATTCTTAAAGAAGCAAAGGTAATCCCAATCCCTAAATCTAAAGATCTTGAAGATATCAATAATTATCGTCCAATCTCCCTTCTGTCAGCTTTGTCAAAACCCCTTGAAAAAACACATTCAAAAACATCTCCTTGACTTTCTGGAAAAAGGTAAATTACTTAATATTCACCAGTCTGGTTTTAGACCGAAACATTCTTGTCAGTCAGCACTGACACATATTGTAGACAGCTGGCTGGAATCAGTCAATAAAAGCCTGATGTCAGGAGCAGTTTTCTTAGACCTTAAAAAGGCGTTTGACCTTGTGGACCATGACATTCTCCTAAATAAGCTAACAGTTTATCACTTGAACGCAACCGCCATAGCATTCTTCCGATCATATCTCGAAGACAGAAAACAAATGGTGTACGCCCATGGAAGATACTCTAAGCAAGGAAATGTAAAATACGGCGTCCCACAGGGATTTATTTTGGAACCTCTCTTATTCATACTATTTATCAATGATCTACCGTTGCATATCACTAATTCTGACGTTAATTGTAATCTATTTGCTGACGATACGAGTCTTCATGTTTCTGGTAAAAAAAAACGACGGACATTAGCCATAGTTTACAATGCAGTCTCAATGAGGTATCTGACTGGTGTAGACAGAACCATATGGTTCTTCACCCAGCTAAAACAAAGAGTATCTTAATCGCCACGCGACAAAAACATCAACGCCGACTACAGCCATTACAATTACAATTAAACGCTGAACTTGTTGAACAAGTCACTGAGCGTAAATTCTTAGGAATACATGTTGATGAACAACTGTGCTGGGAGACCCATATAAATGCTGTTTGTAAGACCATTGCTAAAAACACTTTCTTATTGTCCCAGCTTAGACATGTAACGGATCCAAATACCCGTAAATTGTTTTTTCATGCTCATATAAAGTCCCACTTTGATTATGTCTCCACAGTGTGGGACGGCTGCAGTGATGTCCACATGAAGAGGTTAAACTCCATATACAAAAGAGCTGTAAAAATGATAGATAGACGCCCCATCCCTACCACAGACAAATTTAGACATTTAAACATTCTCGGTCTGCGTCAGCAACTTACTTTAAATAAATGCGTCTTTATGTATAAGATACTAAATAATATGACACCCCAGTATCTAATCACTAAATTTATATCTCACCAAGAACGTGAACGGACCTCAAGAAACAATACCTTACCCTTACCTCTGCCAAGAATCGACCTTTTTAAAACTAGTATGTCATTCTTTGGTCCGTTTGCTTGGAATTCAATCCCTGCACATTTAAAAACTATTACCTCACCAGGAAGTTTTAAAACAAAACTTTCTGATTACCTGATGAGTCAAACTTAGTACTTCTCAGGTACTGTAATATTTCCTTATCTCATGTATTTCATAAGATGGTTTTTATGTGTGTGTGTGTGTGTGTGTGTGTGTGTGTGTGTGTGTGTGTGTGTGTGTGTGTATGTGTGTGTGTGTGTGTGCTCGTGTTTGTTTGTGTGTGAGGGTGTTTGTGTGAGCGGCGCGTGCGCGTGCGTGAGTGTGTGCATGTGTGTGTGATGAGTGTTGTTTTTTTTTTTTTTTTATTTTTTAGATAATGATGCTATTGGGTTTTGTATGTAAATATATTTTTATAGTTTTCCCTTTTTTATGCTGTAGATGTTAGCAACGGCAAGTTTGTAAAATGACGATTTGTTTTCTGTCAAAACTTTTTACCGTTGAAAAATAAAGTTTCATCATCATCATCATCATCATCATCTCTCTCTCTCTCTCTCTCTCTCTCTCTCTCTCTCTCTCTCTCTCTCTCTCTCTCTCTCTCTCTCTCTCTCTCTCTCTCTCTCTCTCTGACCCCAACCATTTCAAATCCATTTCTCTGTTGTCAACTCTGTCAAAACCGATTGAAAGACATATCCACACACATTTACAACAATTCTTAGATAAATACAAACTCGCTCATCCACTACAGTCTGGTTGTCGTAAGGGACATTCTTGTCACACAGCTTTGGTTCACCTGGTTGACAGATGGGTTACTGCTATGAATAATGGGCAAATGCCTGGAGCGGTATTTTTTGGACCTTTCAAAAGCTTTTGATCTTGTCAACCATGATCTTTTAATTAAAAAGCTTGCTGCCTATCTACTGAGTGATGGCACCCTTGCCTTCATTACATCATATCTAAACGGGCGCATACAGTACGTCTGTGTGAATGGTACAAACTCACGTGAGGGGGTGATAGAGCACGGAGTACCACAAGGATCCGTCCTCGGTCCATTATTATTTTCAGTTTTTATAAACGATCTTCCCTTACATATATCCGACCCCCGTGTAATCTGTAGTCTCTTTGCTGATGATGGAACTCTTGACGTCTCATCGTCAGATGCATCCTGTATAACCCAGTCCCTACAAGGCGGCCTGAATGATGTTTCCACATGGTGTCAAAACAATTATATGATTCCGAATCCTACTAAGACCAAATGTATGTTAATTACTACTAGACAAAAGAATCAGCTGAACCCGCCTCCCCTACAGCTCTATTTAAATGGGCAGTCTTTTGAGCAAGTCAAGGAACAGCGTGTGCTTGGAATCATCATTGATGACAAACTGTGTTGGCAAAGCCATATTACCAAAGTGTGTAAAACAATATTTAAAAAATTATTCTTACTGTCAAAATTAAGATATTTTACTAACGAACCAACAAGAAAACGTTTTTACTGTGCCCATATTCAGCCACATTTGGATTATGCCTCCTCAGTTTGGGATGGGAGCAGTGATGCTAATCTCAAAAGTATGAATTCGCTTCACAGGCGGGCAATCAAAGTAATCGTTGACAGACCCATGCAAGTCATTAGTACTGATTATAAGTTCAAGCTGCTGGATATCCTGCCACTTGACAAGCAGTTCATTTATAAAAAGTTGGTACTCATGCGCAAAATCACCCTCTCAGACTCACCAGCCTATCTCTCTAATTTGTTTGCACTTGCCCACAGAGCTAGTCGAACATCAGGGAACAATCTGGTAGTACCAAGGCCCCGCTTAAATATTTACAAGACGTCCCTCTCCTCCTCTAGTGCAAAATTATGAAACACAGTTCCTGCAGACATTAAAGCAGCACCTTCTTTACGAACGTTCAAGAACCAACTGCATAAATTTATTAAGAACATGTGAAAACATATTGTTCATATTTTTCTTTCACATACGGTCATTGACTGCAGAAACATTTTCTTATTCATATTCATGTATCATAATACTTTAGGTTTGCTGAGGTGTTCTTTGTCATTTCTTTTGCAGCATAACATCATAATTTTTTTATTGGTGTCAGTGTGTGTGTGTGTGTGTGTGTGTGTGTGTGTGTGTGTGGACTGGTAGAAATCAGTACGTGTGTGTGTGTGCGTGTGTGTGTGTGTGTGTGTGTGTGTGTGTGTGTGTGTGTGTGTGTGTGTGTGTGTGTGTGTGTGTGTGTGTGTGCGTACACCGAACCACTCAATTGGGTTACTTTCTATACCATCCTTATGCAAAATGGGTGTGTGTAAAATTCTGGGTGACCAAGTCAGGCACCCATTTTTTCTGAGGGTTGTTTCTGCATTATCTTTCATTCAAAAGTCAGAAAAAAATATCAAAATAGGATGTCCCCATTTCGCCAGATTTACTTCATGTTGTGTTTTGGCGATGCCCTGGGCCTGTGTGTTGACACGGAAGCGGAGTGTTTTCAGATCAACTTGATGATCGCTGATTGGTTATCCCAACACCGATGAATGGAGTTGTTTCCCTTGCCCTTCCTAAATGTCGTCTTTCGTCCCCAACAGTGGACCATTCTTCCGCGTTTGCAGAGGTACTTTATGCAATATTTCTTAGTTAAGAGCACGCCCAAATGTACTTGTTCAGTGCAGTTATTTAACTGAGAGATGCCTCCAATCCCCGATACCCGTTTGGCCCAGAAAAATAAGGCGTCTGCTTCAGCCGTGGCTCTGTCCGTGTCTTCCTCTCTCTGACCGTTGAGTCTTGTAGTAAATGATAATAGAACCCCACGATTTTAACAAAAGCTTTCTTCTTCAATGAAAGGAATTCGTTCAATAACCCCATTACAAGGTCAATCTGCCACGCGATTTTGTTTCTTTTTTTCTGACATGTGTGATTGTCAGTGATCGAAAAGTAACTTGCACAGTATCAGTTGACTTTTTTTTTTTTTTTTAAATGGCGCCAGATTTCAATCCTCGTTCGCAAAACTGCCTCGCAATTCGAAGAACAAACGTCCACAAACAGGTCTTTGGGAATGTGCAACTGAAGTGTCGCTTTTTACTGTATTACCAGTTTTTAGTTCTCAGGGTCACCCTGGTCAGCCCCACAGGGTGGGTTTTTCTCTCTATTCTGGGGCATGTGTTTCTGTCTACCCTTTGTCCATTCACCTGTATTTGCCTTTTTAAAACTCTCCCTACTGTCTGCACTGCCTGTAGCTCTTGATATTGGATGTGTGTTGCTAAATGGTCTTAGCTTTATTTAGGCCCCATGTGTTAGGTTTATTTAACGTATTTGACCGGCTGGTGACATACATCACATGGCAATGTTCTGTTTACGTGTTTTTTTCACAAGCAGTGCAGGCACGTCCTGAGAAAGCCTTGTTGCTGTCGGGACGTTAAGCAATGTACAATCAATCTGATTCAAAATGTCAGTTGGTTTACATGGTTGTACTGGACATGTTTGCAGCAACACCGTTTTGGTCACACCGGCTCAGGACTTTCTGCACACACCCAGCGCCGGATGGCGGCAGGATGTCCAAACCCATCGGGATCTATGCTGCAGCATTATGGCCCCCCAGCCTCTGCCACAGAGGGTGCGTCTGGTAGGAGGGTGCATGGACGGCGGCGGAATGCTCCCAATTACAAACTGGTAAGTAAAGTGATTCTATGATCATCTTCATTTTATTGGCTGGCGTGCGTGCGAAGCAAAAGTGAGTTTATGTTCTGGGCCACTGGTCGTCCGTCCGTCGTCCATGGTAAACTTTAACCCATTCTACCCCAACACCAAAATCCTTAAATTTTGCCCCTGTCCTCTCAAGACCGCATTGCAGCGCAGGACACAGATCGACCATGATAGTTCAAGGGTGATACCAGAATAGCTTGGCGCCCGTAGGCGCCAAGCTATTCTGGCATCACCTTTGAACTATCATGGTCGATCCTTATCCTGCTGTGGTGTGTCTGGGGGTAGAATGAGTTAACGGTGGCATTTTTTCGGAGACTATTCAAGCCACATTCTTCAAGCTTGGCCCAAGGATACTTTGTGGCAAGACCTTTTTAAACATGCCAATTTGAGTGACCTCTCTCAAAGGGTCACGCAGGGTTGACAAATGTGTGAAAACTGCTTGCATTTTCAGAAAACGTGGATTTTGCTGCTGCAGAAGCCAGCCCTCGTCACCGAGGTCACACATATGTAAATCGGTCATACACGGGATTACTCTTTTTATTCTTGTGCAAGGCCCCTTAAACCAAAATTGGGCTGTTTCTGTCCTAATGCAGCTTTGGTTTCAATCTTTCTTTCTTTCTTTCTTCAGTTGGCAAATGGCGCCTGGGATGGACCCGAGACTGAGAGTAGTGCCAGCGCATCGCAATACGAGGGCAGTGATGACGAGGAGTTCAGTTGTTCCTGGCTCGAGCTCACCGGATTCAGAGGGTGTGTCGGCATCAATTGCTGGGATCTCTGACATAGACAGTATTGTATCGACTATGTTAGATTTCATCAAAGTGGCAGGTTCGGGGTGGCCAGGTGTCGGTGACGCTAGTACCAGCAAAGTGCAGTGTTCGTTAGGGGGTGGCAATGAGAATGTGGATAGGCAGGAGGAACATGATGCTGGAAAGAGTGGGGAAAGAGCACTTACAGAAGAAACAGGTGTGCACGTGTCGCAGAGAGGGAAAGGAAAGTACAAATGGGACAAGAAACATGCATGCAAATTGTGTAGCAAGCTTGTCTTGAAAATGAGCACGCACTTACAAGATGTCCATGCAGATGAGGCAGACGTTGCTAAAATTTTGTCGATGAAAAAAGGGACCAAGCAGAGACGTCGAGCATGGATCAGACTACAAGATGAGGGTGATTACATGCATAACGTTGCTGTTCTTGAAAACAAATCCGGATGTTTGATTCCTAAGTATCGCACCAAAACTAGTAAGGTAGACGACCTTCTCGCCTGTAGCCATTGCAAAGGGCTCTATCAAAAAAAGCTGATCTCTGTACACTCAAAACGTTGCTGTCAGAAGCCAGGAGGGTTTCAGATCACTCGGCGAGGGGACGCGGCGCGCCGTGGTCGCCTAATGCTTCCAATACCCTTAGACGTTGAATTTTCCTTCTATCACAAGGTCTTGGCCAGCCAGAGAGATGATGAGATAAGCCGTCTCATCAGAACTGACCCCTTGCTTCTTGAGTATGGAAAGAGATTATTTGACCGCAGGGACATTGAAGAACACACGGCTGGACAAATCAGCTCCAGGATGCGGGAGTTAGGGAGACTATTAAAGATTATCAGAGTGAGGTCAGAAATGAAAATCGCAAGTTTAAATGCTGTGATCAATTCAGCTAGCTTTGATCATGTGGTCCTGGCTGTAAAAGAGCTAGCAGATTTTGATGAGGACACACATCAGTTCAAAAAAGGCAATCTCGCAATGCGCATAGGCCATGCTTTGAAAAAGTGTTCACAGATCAAACAGTCACAGGCATCCAAACAGCTTGGGCAGGGTTCAGACGACAGGTGGCGACAGGAGCTCTCTGAGGCGCAGCGGTTTGACTCTGTCTTCAACGGGGACTGGTATGATTGTGTGTCCACTACAGCAGCCCAGTCGGTCGGGAAAATGACCATGAACAAACCCAAGCTGATCCCATCATGTGAAGATGTGAGGAAGGTCCAACAGCTTCTTGAGACAAGGATGGTTTCGGAAGATTATCCGACAGTGGTTAAAGCAACTCTTTGTGCTGTATCACTTTTCAACCGAAAACGAGGGGGAGAAGTTCAGAGAATGAAGGTGTCAGACTTCCAGAATGCTAAGATTGGATCGATCACCAATCAAGATATCTTGAAAGGTCTCACAGAGGTTGAGAAGAAAGTGGTGAATCATTTTCAGCGAGTGGAAATCAGAGGCAAGTTTAATAGGAGTGTTCCCGTTTTGCTGACGAAGAAGATGATGACAACTGTGGACAGAATCTTTCAAATGAGGCAATCAGTGCCAGCTCTGGCTGATTCCCAGTACATCTTTGCCACACCTTCTGGTCAGAGGCCTTACAGAGGCCATGATGTTCTGAAGGCCCATGCCCTAGAAGCAGGGGTGTCATACCCAGCCATGTTCACATTTACTCAGTTACGGAAGCAGGTTGCAACTTTGGCTCAGTCAATGGCCATCTCGGAGTTAGACCAGGATCAGCTGGCAGATTTCCTTGGCCATGATGTTCGGATACATCGCCATATCTACCGCCAACCTCAAGACGTCCTTCAAAAGGCAAAAGTGGCAAAGATTCTTCTGTCAGTTAACAATGGGATGACAGATTTTGAGAGTTGTATTAGAGCTGAGCTGGGCGATGATGAAGAGATTGACTTTGACAATGAAGACACATCAGAAACTGGCAGAGAGGTCTCGGGGGGAACAGCACCTGTGAATGAAGCAAGTAGCAAGTCAACAACACAGGAATCGATGAGCATGATGGAGAAAAGACGCCCAGAGCCTGATGACAATCTAGATAGCACTGGCAGTCTCCCCTTTTCTTTTCGACAATCTAGATAGTTTTAATGATGACAGTACTGCGTCAGCTCCTGTTCAAAAGAAAGCTAGATTTACAAGGAAACCATGGGGGGGGGGGGGGGGGGGGGGAAGCTGAAGAGAAAGCTGTTCAAACTCGTTTCAAGACACACCTCGTCATGAACAAACTTCCTGGAAAGGCCGAGATACAGCACGCAATGGCCGAGGAGCCCGCACTTAGACATAGGCGCTGGAGAAACATTAAGGATTACGTCCGCAACAGACTGAAAAAGTTACAAAAGAAATGAATTGAGGTTCCCCGCCACTCGCGGCATTTTCGGTTTCATACAGATTTATTACAAGAGAGTTATTATTGGGGTGGTTTCAGCATGTATAGCCTGCTTTTTTTTAATCTGATGGACGCCTGGATCATTTTGTATACTGTATAACCTTTGGATTTGCAAAAACGAAACAGCCGGCTGGGGACAAAAGACAATAATAAGATAAGATAAGAAAACCATTGACAACGTAAAGATTGATTACAAGAGTGTTATTAGGGGGAGGGGGGGGGGGCTGGATCATTTTGTAATATACTGCATACCATTTTTAAAACTCTGCACATGGAAGAATGGTTGGTTGTTGGGGACGATAGACAATAATAAAGGCTAAAGTTTCAAGTGATTTCTTATGTTGTCAGTTAATTGATTAATGGCAGTGTTCTGTTCTGTCATTTTAACTCATTCTACCCCAAGACCAGAATCCCCAAATGTTGAAGTCGTCTTCAGAAGACTGCGTTGCAGTGCAGGACACAGATCCACCATGATAGTTCAAGGGTGATGCCAGAACAGCTTGGCGCCCATGGGCGCCAAGCTATTCTGGCATCACCCTTGAACTATCATGGTGGATCTTTATTTTGCTGTGGTGTGTCTGGGGTAGAATAAGTTAAGCCTAAATGTTGAAGTCGTCTTCAGAAGACTGCGTTGCAGTGCAGGACACAGATCCACCATGATAGTTCAAGGGTGATGCCAGAATAGCTTGGCGCCCATAGGCGCCAAGCTATTCTGGCATCACCCTTGAACTATCGTGGTGGATCTTTATTTTGCTGTGGTGTGTCTGGGGTAGAATACGTTAAGCCCAAATGTTGAAGTCCTCTTCAGAAGACTGCATTGCAGTGCAGGACACAGATCCACCATGATAGTTCAAGGGTGATGCCAGAATAGCTTGGCGCCCATAGGCGCCAAGCTATTCTGGCATCACCCTTGAACTATCGTGGTGGATCTTTATTTTGCTGTGGTGTGTCTGGGGTAGAATAAGTTAAGCCCAAATGTTGAAGTCGTCTTCAGAAGACTGCGTTGCAGTGCAGGACACAGATCCACCATGATAGTTCAAGGGTGATGCCAGAATAGCTTGGCGCCCATAGGCGCCAAGCTATTCTGGCATCACCCTTGAACTATCGTGGTGGATCTTAAATTTTGCTGGGGTAGAATAAGTTAAGTGTTAGTTTCTTCGTCTGGGTCTTTTTTTATCTTTCATATTTTTCCACACTTTTTGACCCGCATCATAGTCATACTGAGGCTAAAAGCTTCAAATTTGTTCACTGCCATAATTCTATGCAAGCTACATTACAGTACTTACACGGATGAGGACATAGACCAATGGCTTTAGTTCAAGGGTGGTGCCACAATAGTTTGGCGCCTAGAGGCACCAAGCTATTCTGGCTCTAACCCTTGGACTATTTCAGTCACACTTGTTGCACACACTGGTGTATTCCGAATGATAAGGGTTAATGTTCAAAATGCTCTGTTGCTGTTTGTCTGAAACTCCAGAGTACCCAAAACCAAAAAAAGTCCTTTAATTTCCAGAATACATTATGTTGATTCTCACATCAATGCCATGATAAACTGTTTTGCTTCAGAAGGACAAAACGCAGCAATGTTTAAAAGATTTAAAAGATTTCCTCTGTAAAAATCATAATCGAAAGGTTACGGGCCAGTGTTTATTGAATTTTGCACCATACAATGTAAAAAATGTTAAAGCACACATACACATTAAGTTGGGAAAAAAATATTAATGTGAAAAAGAAGTATTCCATGAACTTGACCTTATTACAGACGCCTACTGTTGTGAAGACACCCATTTTGACTGTAATGCCAGTTTTTGTGTGTGAGAGGCACCCACATTATTGGTAGAAACCCATTTTTTTTCCATCTAGTGGCTCTGTTTCTAGAAAATGTCTATTTTATTTTAAGTTATAGAGCTTAGTTATAAGGTGAGTTCTAAACATTCGCATCAATTCCAGAGCCCTAGAATAAATAGAAATATGGGAACCCATTTTGACATAAAATGGTAGGTAACCCACTCTAACGCTTTTGTCTGCATGTGTGTGTGTGTGTGCGCACAAAAACCCTAAAATGGGTGACTTTCTTTACCATCCTTATGGAAAATGTGTGTGTGTAAAATTCTGGGTGACCAAGTCAGGCACCCATTTTTTCTGAGGGTTTCTGCTTTAGCTTTCATTCAAAAGTCAGGAAAAAAAATCAAAATAGGATGTCCCCATTTGCAGGGGTTCATATGATGTTGTGTGTTTGCAACGCACTGGGCCTGTGTGTTGCCACGGAAGCGAGGGTCTCTATAGATCAACTTGATACCTGATTGGTCGGCTGCGCTTTGACATGAACTGAGTTGTTTCCCCTTCCCATTGTCTTTCGTCCCGCCGCCACTGTTCCGTTTGCAAAGGTACAATTTTATGCAATATTTCTTTATTTAAGAGCACGCCCAAGTGTACTTATTCAGCGCAGTTGTTAACTGAGATGCTCCCAGTCCGATACAATTGCACAGTCAGCCGATACTGACCCGCTTAGCCGAGAATACTGAGACGTCTTCCCTCTACGGCGTCTGCTGCTCAGTCTTGTAGTAAAAGATAATAGAACCCCACGATTTTAACAATAGCTTTCTTCTTCAATAAAAGGAATTCGTTCAATAACACCATTACAAGGTCAATCTGTCATGCGATTTTGTTGCTTTTTTTCTGACATGTGTGTTTGTGATCGAAATGTAACTTGACACATGCACTATGACAAAACCAAAATGGCGCCAGATTTCAGTGTGTATTTCAATCCTCGTATGCAAAACTGCTGCGCGATTCGAAGAACAGACTTCCACGAACAGGTTTTTCGGATTGTGCAACTGAAGTGTCGCTTTTTACTGTAGTACCAGTTACTGTTCGTAGGGGGCTGGGGGTACTGCAGTAATTATGTATGATATCTGATCCTAAATGTCAAGTGTACATGGTTGCCTTTGACATGTTTGCAGCACTGTTTTCGCCACACTCAGGACTTTCTGCACACACCCAGCGCCAGATGGCAGCAGGATGTCCAAACCCATCGGGATCTATGGAAGTGGACAAGCACGCCCCTTCCTGGCACATGACCAAGGCCATGGCAAAATTAGTCAGCTGCAGCAGGATAGCCCAGCCTCTGCCGGAGAGGTGCGTCTGGTAGGAGGGTGCATAGACGGCAGCGGAATGCCCCCAATTACAAACTGGTAAGTGATTCTATGATCATCTTCATTTTATTGGCTCGCGTGCGAAGCAAAAGTGAGTTTATGTTCTGGGCCACTGGTCATCCGTCCGTCGTCCATGGTAAACTTTAACAGTGGCATTTTCTCGGAGACTATTCAAGCCACATTCTTCAAGCTTGACCCAAAGATACTTTGTGGCAAGACCTTTGTAAACATACCATTTTGAGTGACCTCTCTCAAAGGGTCACGCGGGGTTGACAGATGTGTGAAAACTGCTTACATTTTCAGAAAACATGGATTTTGCTGCTGCAGAAGCCAGCCCTCGTCACCAAGGTCACACATATGTAAATCGGTCATACACGGAATTACTATTTTTATTCTTGTGCAAAGCCCCTTAAACCAAAATTGGGCTGTTTCTGTCCTAATGCAGCTTTTTTTTCTAGTTGGCTAATGGAGCCTGGGATGGATCTGAGAGTGCAAGCGCATCGCAATACAAGGACAGTGATGACGAGGAGTTTGTTCCTGGCTCGAGCTCACAGGATTCAGATGGTGTGTGTCGCCATCAATCTCTGGGATCTCTGACACAGACAGTATTGTATTGACTATGTTAGATTTCAAAGTGGCAGGTTCAGGGTGGGCAGGTGTCACTGAAGCAAGTACCAACAAGGTGCAGTGTGCGTTAGGGGGTGAATTAGGGGGTGGCAATGAGAATGTGGATAGGCAGAAGGAACATGACGCTGGGGGTGGGGAAAGAGCTCTTACAGAAGAAACAGGTGTGCACATGTTGCAGAGAGGGAAAGCAAAGTACAAATGGGACAAGAAACATGCATGCAAATTGTGTAGCAAGCTTGTCTTGACAATGAGCACACATTTACAAGATGTCCATGCAGATGAGGCAGACGTTGCTAAAATTTTGTCGATGAAAAAAAGAACCAAGCAGAGACGTCGAGCATGGATCAGACTACAAGATGAGGGTGATTACATGCATAACGTTGCTGTTCTTGAAAACAAATCAGGATGTTTGATTCCTAAGTATCGCACCAAAACTAGTAAGGTAGACGACCTTCTCGCCTGTAGCTATTGCAAAGGGCTCTATAAAAAAAAAACCTGATCTCTGTACACTCAAAACGTTGCTGTCAGAAACCAGGAGGGTTTCAGTTCACTAAGAGAGGTGAGGTGGCACGACGTGGGAGGCTAATGCTTCCAATACCCTTAGACGTTGACTTTTCCTTCTATCATAAGGTATTAGCCAGACAGAGAGATGATGAGATAAGCTGTCTCATCAGAACTGACCCCTTGCTTTTTGAGTATTACTTACTTACTTACGCCTGTCACCCCTTCCAGGTTATAGGCCGTCGACGAGAGACCTCCAGCGACTCCTGTCCTGTCCTTCTCCTTCGATTTTACCCCAGGTGGTTCCCAGTCTCTTGATGTCTGCTTGGAGGTCTCGACGCAAGGTGTTTCTCGGCCTGCCTCTTTTCCTCTTTCCCTGGGGGTTCCATGACAATGCCTACCTAGTGATACTGGAAACTGGCTTTCTCAGGCTGTGACCAATCCATCCCCATCTTCTTCGCCCAATTTCATTCTCTGCTGTTATCTGCTCTGTTCTCTCCCAGAGTCTGATGTTGCTGATCTTTTCTGGCCAGTGGATTTTCAAGATTCTTCTAAGGCAACTGTTAATGAAGGTCTGTACTCTGTTGACTGTGGTTTTTGTCAACCTCCAAGTCTCTGCTCCATATAGGAGAACTGCTTTTACGTTTTAGCTGAAAATCCGGACTTTGGTGTGTTGTGACAGCTCTCTGGAACTCCACACTTTTTTCAGCTGGAGAAAGGCTACACTTGCTTTACCGATTCGTGCTCTGATATCTGCATCAGTGCCACCTTTTTTGTCCATGATGCTCCCGAGATAGGTGAAGGACTCCACCTCCTCCAGCGGGGTGCCAGCAAGCAAGACTGGTTCTTCCCTGGTTGCGTTCAGCCTCATTGTCTTTGTTTTCTGTTGTGGATGGTGAGGCCCACCTGGGACGAGATGTCAGCAAGCCTCATGGTCTTGTCCTGCATTTGTTGATGAGTGTGGGACAGTAAAGCCAAGTCGTCTGCAAAATCGAGGTCGTCAAGCTGTATTCACAGTGTCCACTGTATTCCGCTTCTTCTCTGCTCTGTGGTCCTCTTCACGGCCCAGTCTATGGCCAGTAGGAAGAGGAACGGAGACAGTAAACACCCCTGCCTGATGCCAGTTCTGACCTGGAGCTCACTGGTGAACTACCCTTCGTGGATCCCGCGACATGTCATTCCATTGTAGCTGCTCTTGATCAGGCAGACTAGCTTTGTGGGTACACCGTAATGTCTTAGGAGTTTCCACAAAGTCTCCTGGTCCACGCTGTCAAATGCTTTCTCGTAATCCACAAAGTTGACGTACAGCGGGGAGCTCCACTCCAGAGACTGCTCTACGATGATGCGGAGAGTGGCAATCTGGTCTATACATGATCGTTTTTTTTTTCTCCAGAATCCTGCTTGCTGGTCTCTCAGCTGGGGGTAGATGGAACTCTTCATTCTCTCCAGGATGATTCTGTTGAAGACCTTTCCTGGTACTGACAGCAACATGATTCCTCTGTAGTTGGAACACTTGCTGAGGTCGCCTTTCTTGCGAAGCTTGATTAGGTACCCCTCCTTCCAGTCAGCCGGCATCACCTCCTCTTCCCAGATCTTTCCAAACAGTGGGTACAGCATCTCTACTGTTGTTTCTAGGTTTGCTTTCAGAGCCTCCGCTGGGATGCCATCTGGCCCTGCTGCTTTGCCGTTCTTCAAAAATGCCACTGCTCTTCTGATCTCTTCCCGGCTGGGTCTGTCACAGCTGATGGGTAGGTCAGTCTCTGCTGGCTGGATGTCTGGGGGGTCGGGTGGGGTGGGTCTGTTCAGTAACTCTTCAAATTACTCGGCCCATCTGTCAAGTTGGTCTGCTCTGTCTGCAATAGGCTTGCCTTCTTTGTCTTTTCCTGGTCTTTCTGTATGGCCATACTTGCCTGACAATCTTCTGGTAATGTCGTAGAGCTGTTTCAGGTTGCCGCTGCCTGCTGCCTTTTCTGCCTCTGTTGCTAGGCCATCTGTGTAGGCTCTCTTGTCTGCCCCGATACTCCGCTTCACCTCGCGGTTGGATTCTGAGTATTGGCCGCTTTTGTGCGACTGTTGTTGACAACTGTTTTCTTCTGCTTCCTCACTTCTATCTTCTTCAAGGTCTGTGCCGACAGCCAGTCCTTGTGATGGTGTTTCTTGAACCCCACAGTGTCTTTGCAGGTTGAATTCAGTGCCTCTCTAACTGCCTTCCACTGCTGCTCTGTGGTGACCGCCTCCTCTTCATTTACTAGTTCCTGTAGCGCTTGAAACTGGTTGGACAGCACCAGTTTGAACCTCTTCTCTCACTCCCATCTCTCTCAGAAGGCCTACATTATAGCGCTGTCTTCTTGTTGTCCCTGTGCTGCTTTTCTTTAACTTGAGCTTTATTCTTAAGGTAAGCAGATGATGGTCTGAGGCGACATCTGCTCCCCTCCTGACTCGAACATCTTGAAGGGATCTTCTAAAATTCTTGCTAATGCAGATATGGTCTATTTGGTTCTCTGTAGTATGGTCAGGTGAGACACACGTTGCTTTGTGTATTCTTCTGTGTGGGAAGATGCTGCCTCCAATGAAAAGTCTGTTTAGAGCACAAAAGTCTACGAACCTCTCCCCGTTCTCACTCATCTCCCCTAGTCCCTGTCTCCCCATCACCTCTTCGTATCCAGTGTTGTCCTCCCCTATTTTGGCATTAAAATCACCCATGACGATGGTGATGTCTCGCTCCGCACATTTGTCCATAGCACTTTGGAGTCGGTCGTAGAACTCTTGTTTCTCTTCCTCGTCACTGTCATTGGTGGGCGCATAACACTGAATGACGTTCAACTTGATCTTTCTCCTAGTTCTAAAGGCTGCTGTGATAATTCTTGGCCCAAGAGGTTCCCAGCCAATCAGCGCTCTCTGTGCCACTGGTGACAGCATGAATGCTACACCTTCTGTATGGGGGGCATTCTCCTCTTCATGACCTGAATACAGAATCATCTCCCCACTTAACAGCCTTTTCTGGCCAGACTGCGTCCATCTGGCTTCACTGATACCTAGCAGGGAAAGGTTGTACTTTTGCATTTCCGCTGCTATCTGGGCGGACTTCCGCTCTGGTACATGGTCTTGACATTCCATGTGCCCATGACTGTGTCCCTGGATAGAGAGAGGCGGCTCGGTCCTGTGTCTTCTAAAGACTTCCGGCTTTCACCACACGACATCATAAATCTTCTGGTAGAAGAACCTTCCTCCTCCGGGAAAAAAATTGCTGTTTGTCTTTTCGCCGGCGTTTTTGTAGCTATTTCTTTATTTGCAGGGTGGGGAAGCTACCCCCACGCCCAACCCCCTTACTAGGAGGACCAGGGATTTTCTGTCAGGGTCTCCTTCCCTTAGACCATGTTGGTTCACGGCACCTTATTTCATTCCGTGCACCCCTCTCGCGAGGGACCCCCTATCCACCACCCAGGGGACGCGCCTCAACGCCATATGGTCTCAGCAAGAGGGCTTTTTTGAGTATGGAAAGAGATTATTTGACCGCAGTGACATTGAAAAACACATGGCTAGACAAATCAGCTCCAGGATGCGGGAGTTAGGGAGACTATTAAAGATTCTCAGAGTGAGGTCAGAAATGAAAATCGCAAGTTTAAATGCTGTGATCAATTCACTACGCCCACAGAGAAATACGCAGGTATAGAATAAGACAATCATTTCCATCCTCAAAAGAATGGATCAGGTCTCTTATATAACCCATGTCTTTCTCCGGAACTTAGGAAGTAGGCAGGAGAAACATACATACTGACACAAACATGAAGGTGCGCTACTATATGTGGTCGGGTAAATACCCTGATTTCCCACAGTAGATGCACAGAACATTACACAACAATGTAACGATACAAATTTTGCCTCGAGTTATACATGATACTCACAAACCAGATAGGTGAGGCTAGCGCTGGCAGAATTGTCAGTACTCAAACCAAGGGGAATCACAGCGCTGGACAGACAACAGTTAGATCCCCTGCCCCCGCCTATCAGGCACCCAATCGCCAGCCCACAGAGAAATACGCAGGTATAGAATAAGACAATCATTTCCATCCTCAAAAGAATGGATCAGGTCTCTTATATAACCCATGTCTTTCTCCGGAACTTAGGAAGTAGGCAGGAGAAACATACATACACAAACTGATCCATGCACCTTCATGTTTGTGTATGTATGTTTCTCCTGCCTACTTCCTAAGTTCCGGAGAAAGACATGGGTTATATAAGAGACCTGATCCATTCTTTTGAGGATGGAAATGATTGTCTTATTCTATACCTGCGTATTTCTCTGTGGGCTGGCGATTGGGTGCCTGATAGGCGGGGGCAGGGGATCTAACTGTTGTCTGTCCAGCGCTGTGATTCCCCTTGGTTTGAGTACTGACAATTCTGCCAGCGCTAGCCTCACCTATCTGGTTTGTGAGTATCATGTATAACTCGAGGCAAAATTTGTATCGTTACATTGTTGTGTAATGTTCTGTGCATCTACTGTGGGAAATCAGGGTATTTACCCGACCACATATAGTAGCGCACCTTCATGTTTGTGTCAGTATGTATGTTTCTCCTGCCTACTTCCTAAGTTCCGGAGAAAGACATGGGTTATATAAGAGACCTGATCCATTCTTTTGAGGATGGAAATGATTGTCTTATTCTATACCTGCGTATTTCTCTGTGGGCTGGCGATTGGGTGCCTGATAGGCGGGGGCAGGGGATCTAACTGTTGTCTGTCCAGCGCTGTGATTCCCCTTGGTTTGAGTACTGACAATTCTGCCAGCGCTAGCCTCACCTATCTGGTTTGTGAGTATCATGTATAACTCGAGGCAAAATTTGTATCGTTACATTGTTGTGTAATGTTCTGTGCATCTACTGTGGGAAATCAGGGTATTTACCCGACCACATATAGTAGCGCACCTTCATGTTTGTGTATGTATGTTTCTCCTGCCTACTTCCTAAGTTCCGGAGAAAGACATGGGTTATATAAGAGACCTGATCCATTCTTTTGAGGATGGAAATGATTGTCTTATTCTATACCTGCGTATTTCTCTGTGGGCTGGCGATTGGGTGCCTGATAGGCGGGGGCAGGGGATCTAACTGTTGTCTGTCCAGCGCTGTGATTCCCCTTGGTTTGTGATCAATTCAGCTAGCTTTGATCATGTTGTACTGGCTGTAAAAGTGCTAGCAGAATTTGATGAGAACACACATCAGTTCAAAAACGGCAAGCTCTCAATGCGCATAGGTCATGCTTTGAAAAAATGTTCACAGATCAAACAATCACAGGCATCCAAACAGCTTGGGCATGGTTCAGATGATAGGTGGCGACAGGAGCTCTTTGAGGCACAGCGGTTTGACTCTATCTTCACTGGGGACTGGTATGATTGTGTGTCAGCTACAGCACCCCAGTTGGTCGGGAAAATGACCATGATCAAACCCAAGCTGATCCTATCATGTGAAGATGTGAGGAAGGTCCAACTGATGTTCTTGAGACAAGGATGGTTTCGGAAGATTTCCGACAGTGGTTAAAGCAACTCTTTGCGCTTGTGATGAAGCTCTATGCTCGTACATAGTGCTCACACAGTAGGATAAATACGGTACGGTTTTTGTTAACGGTTTGTTTTGTGCCGATAGTCCGTGAGGCCGAGATCCACGTGAAATCTTTAAGACATGTTTAGCACGCGAGTTTTAGTGAGTTCTGTTACAGTGAGTTCTAGGCAAAAGTTTAGTCTGTCAGAGCAGAAATACGTTAATACGGGCTTTCTTGTCAGAGGGATCAGATGTGTTTGAGATACCTAGCCCGTATTCCAAGACTCTGAAACCAAGAATTCAGGTATGTTTTTGATATGTATTATTGATGCTTAGTTGAAGATAGTATGCGTTGGTAAGAGTAATTTGGTTGTATAGCGTTGTTGATTGGTTTGGTTCAGTTACTTTAGAATTCAGTGAGTTAGCCGGTGTTTTCGTATACAGTTATTTACCGAGATAGATAACTAAAAGAATGTGAGGTGTGTATGTCTAAGTCGCTATGAAGGTAGTACGCGGTTGGTTAAGCATAATCTTTTCCAGTGTATAGAGTAGCGGATAGCAAGAGTGTTAGGCTATAGTCTGTTTCAAGATAGTGACAGAGATATGTGGGTGTTACGGAAGTAGTCGGGTTATGAAGCACGTGTGTGTGAATGAACGTGAGTTATTTGTATCAGCCAGGTTACGTAATGTTTCTCATGTCATCCAATATGTTGTGTGTTTAGCAAGCGTTACGTTTTGGATCCTTGTTGTTGTGTTTAGAGTGCTTGTAAAGAGGGAGCGACGGACGCCGAGACGTCAGTCACCAGACCTAACGTAAGGTCATCATCCCTCCTGCTCTTCACTCAGGGAGTGAAGCGATCGGGACCGAGACACCCGAGTCGAAGCGAGAACTGCGCTACGGTACGAGTACGAAGACGTCCGTGATAAAGACACAGGACGACAGGAAAGAGCGTACAACGGACTTGCACGCCTAGACGTGAGAAGGACCAACGTAACCAGGCAATAACATCAAACAGGTTGGAGACTGTGAGAACTGATACCTAGCCTGGCAAGGATATTGTGTGTGTGTATGTGATATTAAGACGTGATAGTGGGGAAGGAGTGGTGTATATAGCTTGATAGTTTTGTGAGCATTCTTCTTTTATATTGTATAAAGTTACTTTAGAAAGGGAGCCCGTGTGTTGAGTTTTACCGCATGAATGTGCCCGTCTGAGTCAGTGGCGGAGTATGCGTCTGTTGCGTGAGAGTCTGTACGTGCGACTGTGGGCAAGTCTGCGTGCGTTACAGCGCTGTATCACTTTTCAATCGAAAACAAGGGGGAGAAGTTCAGAGAATGAAAGTATCAGCCTTCCAGAACGCTAAGATTGGATCGATCACCAATCAAGATATGTTGAAAGGTCTCACAGAAGTTGAGAAGAAAATGGTGAATCATTTTCAGCGAGTGGAAATCAGAGGCAAGTTTAATAGGAGTGTTCCCATTTTGCTGACGAAGAAGATGATGACAACTGTGGACAGAATCTTTCAAATGAGGCAATCAGTGCCAGCTCTCGCTGATTCCCAGCACATCTTTGCCACACCTTCTGGTCAGAGGCCTTACAGAGGCCATGATGTTCTGAAGGAACATGCGCTAGAAGCACGGGTGTCAAGCCCAGCCAGGTTCACATTTACTCAGTTACGGAAGCAGGTAGCAACTGTGGCTCAGTCAATGGCCATCTCAGAGTTAGACCAGGATCAGCTGGCAGACTTCCTTGGTCATGATATTCGGATACATCGCCATATCTACCGCCAACCTCAAGACGTCCTTCAAAAGGTAAAAGTGGCAAAGATTCTTCTGTCAGTTAACAATGGGATGACAGATTTTGAGAGTTGCATTAGAGCTGAGCTGGGCGATGTTAAAGAGATTGACTTTGACAATGAAGACACATCAGAAACTTGCAGAGAGGTCTCGGGGGGAAACAGCACCTGTGAATGAAGCAAGTAGCAAGTCAACAACACAGGAATCAATGAGCATGACTGAGAAAAGACGTCCAGAGCCTGATGACAATCTAGATAGCTTTCATGATGACAGTACTGCGTCAGCTCCTGTTTGAAAGAAAGCTAGATTTTCAAGGAAACCATGGGGGAAAGCTGACGAGAAAGCTGTTCAAACTCGTTTCAAGACACACCTCGTCATGAACAAATTTCCTGGAAAGGCCGAGATACAGCAGGCAATCGCAGAAGAGCCCGCACTTAGACATAGGCGCTGGACAAACATTAAGGATTACATCCGCAACAGACTAAAAAAGTTACAAAAGAAATGAATTGAGATTCTCCGAGAGAACACACTCGCGGCATTTTCATTTTCATACAAATTTATTACACAAGAATGTTATTATTGGGTTGGTTTCAGCGAGTATAGCTTGTTTTTATCTGATGGATGCCTGGATCACTTTGTATACTGTATAACCTTTGAATTTGCAAACAACGAAACAACATCTGGGGACGAAAGACAATAATAAGATAAGAAAACCATTGACAACGTAAAGATTTATTACAAGAGTGTTATTATGGGGTTGGTCCGCCTGGATCATTTTGTATACTGTATAACATTTAAAGCTTTGCAAACTGAACAGCGGTTGGAGACGAAAGACAATAATAAGATAAGAAAACCATTGTCAACATAAAGATTTATTACAAGAGTGTTACTATGGGGTTGGTTTACCTGGATCATTTTGTATACTGTATAACATTTAAAACTTTGCAAACGGAACAGCGGTTGGGGACGAAAGACAATAATAAGATACGAAAATCATTGTCAACATAAAGATTTATTACAAGAGTGTTACTATGGGGTTGGTCCGCCTCAATCATTTTGTATACTGTAGATTTATTACAAGAGTGTTATTATTTCAGTGTGTATAGCTTGTTTTTATCTGATGTACGCCTGGATCATTTTGGAAATGTCTGTAACTTTTTTGTTACTATAAAGTACACTTTGCATACTGTGCATTGTTTCAAAAGTCACAGGAAGCATAAACCTTAGCTGAATTGGTATACCTCGCCCTCTACCTAGGTTAAACGCACCAGCGGTGCCATTGTTGCTATTTCTGCACCAGATCGGTCACTTGGACCAGTCATGTGCACCAGAACTGCGCGCGCAGGTTGGCTTCTGCACTTGTAGATTTTGTAGTGTGGTCACATACGTTCACGTGGAAGATTGTGATCACAGTCAAAAAAAAGGTTCGTTTGCGGTTTTAACTTTTAGCTGCACCTTTTACCTCCCCTAACACACCAGTTTTGTGTTGAGATGGCGGAGGCTTGTGTCATGCCCCATGCCACTGAATCAAGTCCATTCTCGAACTTCAACTATGACAGTGCTTTCTGCCGCAAACGACGCAGATGTCGCAAAATCACCTCCATTGAGGATTAAAAAAAGCTATTTTTCAAATCTGCCAAATCGCGTAATGTTTCGTGGTGATAGCATAAGGATGGATGCATTATTGCCGGATTGCATATGGGAAAAGGTTTATTCTTTATTCATGTTATTTTGCAGCAATCAAACGATGGTCACGTGATTCTTTCTCCGAGGTTGCCGATTACAGGTGCAGAAAGCACACACTCTAAACCGATCGGGTGCACCAGGCCGGTCCGAGCGACCGTTCTGGTTCCAAAATAGCAACCTTGGCACTGCTGGTGCATTTAACCTAGGCACTGGACGAGGTATACCAACTCGGCTAAACTTTATTGTAGCACTTGCTAGAACTCAGTATATTTCTCTCTCCATTTTATGAATAGAGGCACATCAAATCGCTGAAACCCTATATGTGCCGAAGGCAAGAACTAGTTTTACTCATCACAAAGTTGCCAGAAAAAGGTTTGACTGCCCTTGATTGTTTGATTTGAAGTGTTTACAAACAATTACTGTGTTTTTATATGCATGCACCTTTGATGTGATTAATAAGGCACCAAGCTATTCTGGCATCACCCTTGAACTATCATGGTCGATCTTTATTTTGCTGTGGTGTGTCTGGGGTAGAATAAGTTAAGTGTTAGTTTCTTCGTCTGGGTTTTTTTCTAGCTTTCATATTTTTCCACACACTTTATAACCTGCATCGTACTGAGGCTAAAAGCTTCGAATTTGTACACTGCCATATATGCAGCCTACATTACAGTACTTACAGATGAGGACATAGACCAATGGCTTTAGTTCAATAGTGGTGCCACAATAGCTTGGCGCCTAGAGGCGCCAAGCTATTCTGGCACTACCCTTGGACTATTTTAGTCACACTTGTTGCACACACTGGTGTATTCCGAATGTTAAGGGTTAATATTCAAAATGCTCTGTTGCTGCTTGTCTCAAACTCCAGAGTACATAAAAAAAAGTCCTTTAATTTCCAGAATACATTATGTTGATTCTCACATAAATGCCATGATAAACTGTTTTGCTTCAGAAGGACAAAGCGTAGCAATGTTTAAAAGATTTCCTCTGTAAAAATCATAATCTAAAGGTTATGGGCCAGTGTTCATTCAATTCTGCACCATACAATGTTAAAAATGGTAATGCATACATACACATTAAGTTGGAAAAAAAAATGAATGTGAGAAAGAAGTATTCCATGAACTTGACCTTAGTTTACAGATGCCTCATGTTGTGAAGACACCCATTTTCACTGTAATGCCAGTTTTTCGGTGTGAGAGGCACCCACTTTATTGGTAGAAACCCATTTTTTCTGCATCTAGTGGCTCTTTTTCTAGAAAATGTCTATTTTATTTTAAGTTATAGAGCTTAGTTATAAGGTGAGTTCTAAACATTCACATCAATTCCAGAGCCCTAGAATAAATAGAAATAAGGAACCCATTTTCACATAAAATGGTAGGTAACCCACTCTGAGGCTTTTGTCTCCATGTGTGTGTTTGTGTGTGTGTGTGTGTGTGTGCGCGGACTGGTATATATCAGTGTGTGTGTGTGTGTGTGTGTGTGTGTGTGTGTGTGTGTGTGTGTGTGTGTGTGTGTGTGTGTGTGTGTGCGCTCCCCCCCCCCCCACCCGCCCGCCCCCACCAAAAAAAAACCACACAAAATAAAGGCTGCTGTGTATCGTGCTCGTGGATTTCTTTCGTCAATAGGTCTACCTGCTGACATTACATGATGACGTCGAATGTGACTTTTGCCGTAGACGTTATGGACTTATGGTCTATTCAGTCATGACGCAGCTTGCCAGAATGCATCAAGAAATCTGCTCAGAGTTGCAAGTTGATTCATACACTGGTCTCAGTGACTGAGTCAGGTTACAGTAGACGAAAACTCTATTATTGTTGGTGTTGTTAGTTAATAATAATAATAATAATAATAATAATAATAATAATAATAATAATAATAATAATAATAATATAATAATAATAATATGGCGCATTTGACATATTTGTAATATAACTCAATGAGTTCGGGGTTTAACGACCACGGCACCGGCGTGATCATAGTAGTGGACAACCCTAGCGGGCGGGTCAGTTATGGGGGCAGGGACAGTTAGGCGGCCTATTACAGGAACGGATCTTGGGGGGGGGGGGTACAGGGGTTCCGGAATTCCCCCCCCCCTCCCCCCCGCCCGACCCAAAATTAATTAAAATGCTATAACAAAGTCCCTTTTGGGATGTTTGGAACAGCCCCCCCCCCCCCCCCCACACACACACACACACACACACACACCGCTTGTTATTTGATATTTTGGCGAATGGTGATAGTCTTAAGACGCATGCACCGCCTGTCTACCCCCCCCCCCCCCCTATGCCCCCCCCCCCCCCCATCCCCACCCACCCGACCCCGCTTTTCGCTTTGTCGGCCCCTGGAAGCAAGGTCAAGCGTCGGGGAGGCCTTTTGTATCAGGTTGAAGGTCCCACTGGCCAAGGCAAAAGTTGGAACATCCCCTCCCCCCTCCCTCGAGGTAACTGATCCGCCCCTGTATATAGTATTACGTGACTTTATGGAGTACGACCTGAGCAGTGATCTGTTCGGCCGCACTGCAACTATAATTAATAATAATTACGGTATTTATAATGCGCTTATAATAATTATAACTCTAAGCGCGCACTCACAACTCGCACACGCATGCGCACGCTTTAGACAGTGACTCACGTACCATAAATAGTGAAAATACATTATGACGGTCAGCTTGGGGTGGGTAGTGTGGTGATATAGTGCTAGAACTGTTGAAAGAGGTGAGTTTTGAGGGCGGACTGGACTGAAGGAGGAGAGAGAGTGTTTCTGACGGAGAGAGAGTGGGAAAGTGTTCCAGGTGGATGGACCGTAGACGGAGAACGGGGGCCGAAAGTCAGTGCTGAGTTTGGTGCGGGGGATGAGGAGGCGGAGAGGGTCGGAGGCGGAGCGGAGGGCGCGGGAAGGAGTGTAGGGGTGAAGTAAGTTGGAGAGATAGGTAGGAGCGTAGTTGTTCAGGGATTTGTAGCAGAGAGACAGAATCTTGTATTGGATGCGTTGGGGGATGGGGAGCCAGTGAAGGAGCTTGAGCAGGGGAGTGATGTGGTCGGATTTTTTCTTTCTGAGGACGAGGCGGGCAGCATTGTTCTGGACGCGCTGGAGAGTGAGAGTGGACGGTAGAGTGAGGAAGGCTGGAAAGGAGAGAGTTGCAGTAGTCGATGCGAGATAAGATGAGAGAGACAGCAAGTTTGGTGGCAGCTTCGGTAGTGAGGTATTTTCTGATCTGACTGATCCGGCGGAGGTGGAAATAACATGCCTGGGCCGTGGCGGAGACGAAGCTGGTCATGAAAAGAGAGGAATCGAGGATAGTAACGCCGAGAGTGACCGAGTCAGAGAGGGAGATGGGGGTGCTGTCGAGTTTAAGGTGGAGACTGAGAGGGAGGGAGCTGGGAAAGTTTATGGCGAGTGCCTACCAGCATGGCTTCCGTTTTGTCGTCGTTCAGTTTGAGCTTGTTTGCCCGCTGTCATCCAGTTCGTTTTCAGTCACGTCTTCGTAGCAGTCAGCCGTGCGAGTCAGTAGTGACTGAGTGTTGTCGAGTTTGTCTTTGTCTAGTAGTTGTGAGTCGTCAGCGTAGAGGTGGTGGTGTATGTGGTGAGACTGGATGATGTTGGACAGGGGGACTGAGAGGTGTAGAGTGTGAAAAGGACCGGGCCCAGGACGGACCCTTGTCAGTGGAACGCCGCCGGCGAGGAGAGCCTGACCGTTGGAGGAGACGCCGTCGATGGTGACGGACTGCTGTCTGTCGGACTGTGCCACTTTAATTTACCGGGACCTTATAACAGCCATGCTATCCGAACAAACCTCTCGTTTTGCGGCCTGGAATAGAAAACAGTATTTCTATCTGATCAAATTAAATACTGCGTCCATCGAAACGGCGTTTCTATTATTGGAGAGTATTCTCCCTTGAAACATTTCTCTTCCGGAGCGCGCCATTTTGGTAAGCTGTTCTGTTGTCGAATGATAGAATTCGCGATTGCATTTTAGTGCCATATGTGCACTTACCTATCCGATCAGTGGTTTGTCATATGATTTCATATTCATAGACGTTGTGCGTGTACTACCGCCTGTTTCAATGGAGGTTTAGTTGGTAAAATTTGTACTTTCGGTTCTACTTCTGCGAACCCCTCCCACCCCGCATCATCCTCAAGACATGACCGGTAAAGGTTTCGTGGGCGTTTCCTTCAAATAAAACTGTTTGATTATCAGGAAATTATTGAGTGATGTAATCGGTTTCATTGTACTAAGATACAATCATTCGCCTTCAACTTGATCGTGCAATCTCCCACGTTTACGCTTTCATACAAGTCTGTCGTCACAGTTGGACTGATTCGGCGTGAGCTTGGTCTCTAGGGTTTGTTTGATTTTGCTTTGTTCCTCCGTATACAATTTATGGGTCGCGTCGACAGTGGGTTTTTTTTTGTTTGTTTGTTTGTTTGTTTTTGTAATAATATTTTCATACAGAGAATGCTTACATGTTTCAAGTCGTTGAAAACGGTTGGACTGGAAACATTGATAGCAGAAGGCGTTTGTTTCGTATTATTATTAGATTTCCACGTGTACACAGAGAATTCTTTTCTCTGTGTGGTCTCCGGCCGCCTGTAGTTTGTACCGGTGATCAGTATGTGACTCAATCTGGAGCAGTTAAAAGTTATTTGTTACTGTCTCTTGCATTTCGTACCTATTGTTCTTCCCGTTGCATGTCGGTAGTGGTTTATCATTTTATGTCACGATGATTGCTATTGGAATCATTGCAACAAAAACCACTACCAACACGTAAAGCACTAAGTTCATTGGTTTTACATTTTCGCCTGTGATTTTCACTAATTCAGTACTGCTTTTGCTGTTGTCTGCAGTACATTCTTGGAGATTGGTTAATTGTTCCATTCTTGCTTACTGGCTGCTTCAGTGTTTGTTAAACATTTTCACTTTGAAAATTTGAAGAAAAAAGCAGTTTCAAACCTTGCTTGCCTGTTGCAGAACAGCAGTTTGCTTTGTCTGACCACCACCAGTACCCAGTATGCTAGGAGCCACTGATCATGTGCAAGGGGGCCAGGTCAATGGAGGCACAGACATGCCTCCTCGCAGCAGGCGTCAACGAAATTTGCAACGACAGTTTGTGGTCGACCAACACTTGACACTGCGCCAGGGAGGCACACCCAGGAAAGCCACAGCATCTGCAGTGGGAATCGATGCTGATGATCTTCCTGCTCTGACGTCTCCCCAGAATAATTCCAGTGCAGATGCGAGTGGTGCTAGTGCAGAACCATTAGATGTGCTTCGTGAAGGATCTGATGGCTGGACATTCTGCAAGCTGTGTAAGGTGGCATTCCCGAGTGTTGACTCACAGAATCATCTGCAAAGCAGCCGCCATCGCCTTGGTGAAGTCATGTACCGACAGGGAACACATGAGTGAGTACAACCTAGTTTTTTTTGTAACTCACTGACATTAACTGCTGAAGTCATCTCACCAATTTATTTTCTAGCAGTATGAAAACATTTCTTGGCTTTGTTGCAATCAAGCCATATGCTAACACTCAATCTCCACCTTAACCCTCTTAACCCCAGGGCCACATTTCCAAACTTTTGGAGTCGTCTAAAGACTGTACTAGTCGTTGGAAATGGATTGATCATGATAATTCAAGGGTAGTGCCAGATGAGCTTGGCGCCAAACTCATCTGGCTCTACCCTTAAATTATCATGATCAATCCATCTCCTGCTGCAGGGTCCTATGGCTAAATGGGTTAACCACATAAGGAAAGTAGTGCTGCTGAGATAGTGTGCTATTACATGATGTTTAAACGTTTTTATGTGTGCAGTTTTGTCAATTTTTGCAAAAGATTATGTGATCAGGAAAGTCAGTGTTCAAGCTAGGATTTTTAATTTTAGCAACAAGTATTTTCTTTCAGTAGCACCTGAACAAAATAGTGCATACCGTCAAAATCAGTTTATTGTAAATTCCCTACCTTCTCAAACGATATTTCTCTTTTCTCATCAGTATTGTCTAGCAGCTTTTTTTTTTTTCTTTTCTGGTAATTGCCTTCAAAAACGTAAAATACACCTGTACCTGCATGAGAATGAATTGAACACTAAAAGGTAATGCTGAAGACAAACACTGGTTTCCCATTGGAAAGTGAGTATTTAATTGTAAAAGAATTTTTAGAGCAGGCATAGATCCTTGCAAGTCCTTGCAGTCTTTTGGATGGCTGACCAGTGTCAAACCGTTTTTTGTTTAAAGTTATATTCCAGTTCTAACTCAGACTCCGAAAAGCCTAATCATTTTGATTCGATGGAATGTGAGTGCACGCTCTTCTCGGTTTCGGTCCCCTTTTTTCAGCCGAGCGGTTTGTTTATAATTGCTGTCATCGCGTCTAATACACTATGAAAGGCAGTCACTGAATCAGCTCGCGCAGCTTCTTGTATGTAAGGACCAGCATAATGATAGAAGCAGGCAAGAGTCAGGATTCTCATGAGCTTTCGTATCTGCGGGCGCCATGAGGATCTATGTTTATTCAAGACAGGAGGTGTTTTTATCATTGAGTGTATCTCGGACAGTGTGATAGTGGTCCTTTCTACAGATGAGAAAAGGCATAGATCCTCAAGAGTCCGCCACGCAAGTTACAGGAACGTGACCCATGAGAATCTGTGCCTAAGTTTTGCTTTTTCAGTTCACACAATTTTAATTTCCAGGCTGAGTAGGGGAAAGGGAGAGAAATGCGCTATTGTGGTTTGCAGTGAGTTTCAGTCGTTTCTTTTGTTTTTCAGTAACCGTACATCAATGACCATATTATAAATGAACACACTCCCCCCCCCCCCCCCCCCCCCCCCCCCTCTTTTGTTCTGGTAAAGACAGTCGGGTTCACTACGGAACATACTTGAATCTGCTGAGGCACATATAATTCTGAAAACTCAGAAGATTTAAAAAAGCCAGGTTACAAATTTAAAATATATACTGACACAGTTCTCCAAAAAGCCTAATCATTTTCATTCGATGAAAAAATGTGAGCTCTATCTATTCTGTTTCTGTCCCCTTTTTTTTCAGCCGAGCGGTTTGTTTATAATTGCTGTCAACGCATCTATTACACTATGGAAGGCAGTCAGTGAATCGGCTCGTGTAGCTTCTTGTATGTAAGGACCAGCGTAATGATAGAGCCAGGCAAGAGGCATGATTCTCATTAGTTTTCGCATCTGCGGGCGCCATGAGGATCTATGTTTATTCCAGACTGACAGAAGGTGCGTATCAGTGAGTGTATCTAATTCAGTGTGATAGTGGCCCTTTCTACTGATGAGAAAAGGCATAGATCCTCAGAAGTCCATCATGCAAGTTACAGGATCGTGACTCATGAGAATCTGTGCCTAAGTTTTGCTTTTTCAGTTCACACAATTTTAATTTCCAGGCTGAGTGGGGGAGGGTGAAGGGCTTATTGTGGTTTGCAGTGAGTTTCAGCCGTTTCTTTTGTTTTTCAGTAACCGTACATCAATGACCATATAAATGAACACACTTTCACACCCTCTATCGTTCTGTTAAAGACAGATTCGGGTTCACTAAGGAATATACTTGGATCTGCTGAGGCACATTATTATACGGGCAGAAATTTAAAAGCCAGGTTACAAATTAAAATATATACTAAAATGGGCTTGGATAGGGCTATTATTTGGTTGAGGGCTGGGGACAGTACAAAGCTTTAGCCAGCCTTGAAGGCCGCTTTCATCGGAACTGCCGTCAGAGGGTATGGCAGAAGGTTCTCTGTTCCGTCTGATGTGCACAGAGACAAATGAACCTATCAAGAAACATTCATTCCACCGTTACCGCATACTTTCACGAGGATAAATATATTCTTGTTTTTACATCAGACGGATGTCATTCACTGCCTAGCAATGTTCGCCCATAACCAAAGACAAAACTCCCCAAGAGGCATAGATCTTCATGAGTTCCGCGCAGAGTGTGGGGGCTTGTGAGAAGCTACATGTACTATATGTCTTGGTGGCTAGTGTTGCCTCTATGCTGCTATGTTTACGCAGCCGGGATGAAATCGGGACCACCGAGCCCAAAACAAAACACCCATGGCTGTCAACACGTGCGATTCGACGACCGTCCCGGCACTGTGGCGTAGAATAGCGCGATGCTCATGCTCCCTTTAGGTTCACGGCAGTGCAAACTTGAGTTTGGAGACTAACTGTATTCCCCAGGATCAAGCATCCCAACACAGTCAGAAAACTGTCTGCAACAGATAATAATAATAATAATAATAATAATAATAATAAATGGTATTTATAATATATTGGAGCATTTCTCATATATTTATAATATAACTCAATGCGCAGACATAAACGACACACACACATACACAAGAGTCTGCCGTACAGAAATGCCATAGAGATTACACGAAAGTCTGCGAGAAAAAATAAGTTTTTTTAACTTTGCTTTGAACTGCATAAGGGTGGAGGCATTTCTCAGCTCAGTCGGTAAGGAATTCCAAATTAACCCTTTCGTCCCGGCAAACCGCTGTGGCGGTTGGTGGTCTTGTATACCCTTCAGCCCGCCAAACCACTAGAGCGGTGTCAGGTGTTTCGTATCGCACGCCCGTTGACGTGCGAACCTTGCTGCACGCGTGGTGACCTCGCCCTTCACACTGACACATCCTGTTTACACTACAGGGTTCTGACAGTGTGCACGTCTGTGGTATGTGGTCAGTTTTGTGGCGCTAGCGTGGGAATTACGGTCAAAATGGCAAGTAGATGTTTAGATATTCGGAGTGATAAAATTTTGTGTTTGGTGACATGGTTTCAAAAGCAGATAGCTTTGATGTATTGGGACATGTGTGCCCACCTGCCGTGTGGCAGCATTACCATGTGTTGGCAGTGTCAGCTGGAGCAATCAGCTGTTGAGGCACTGACAACGGCAATGACTTACAGCTTGATTCTGATGCCGAATTTGATGGTTCTAATTGATATTCCGTTCTTTTGATGCCACACCTTGGTGCACCTGCAGGTGACTATGTGCCGACACCAACGACACACATTGGTCACGTGTAGTATGTGTATTGTCTTTACAACACTGGTACTTCCATCCGATCGTGTACGAGACACAACACAGACACACTGATCATCGTTCGATGCCGCTTATTACATGTTGTCTAGGCCGTGGATGTACCGTATCAGTGGCAAGTGTAAACATTGACATCTGGTGACAAGGTAGGGGCTTTACAATGTTTCGGCATGCTGGAAATGCATGGACACTAATGTGTCACAGTAATAGACGCCCTATTTAGTGATGCATGTTAAGTAACAGCGACCTGTCATGCACGAAATACATTTTTTTCAAGTTTATCGTCACCTGTCACTATTTTTGTCACCAGGCATTACGACACATGGGACACAGAGTGGTCAAATCCATAAAACGGTAGTCCATCCAATGGCAAATTTATGGGGATATCTGTTGTAAATTATTTTTTACAAATATTTTACAGTGCACACCCATTTTCAGCAGAAATTTCTCAAATAAAGTCAGGGCTGAAGGGTATATATAGACTTCTTATTTACTCAGGACTGAAAGGGTTAAAGGAGCAGTACATCTGAAAGAGCGTTCACCAGCAGATTTGAAATGGAACTTTGAGAAGTTTCTCTCCTGATGAGCGCAGTGAGTGAGAGGGCTGGTAAGAAATTAGACTGGAGCAGTGGAGGAAAGGTACGACGGAAGACTGCCATCAAAGTGGCGGTATGCAAAGGTCGCTGACAGTATGTGTATGGGTCCTTTGTGTACTTTCTTAGAGCTTTATGATGTAAGTACAATGCCCAATATCAAAATTCATCATTTGGAGGGTGTATTGTTTTTGTAACCAAGTCGCGGATTTATCATCTGCATCGGCCTTGTTTCGAATTAATAATATTAATATGCATATTTATGAGCCTACGTCACGAGGCAGAACCCAGCCGACTATCATGTATCGCAATACTGCAGGTCATGAGGTCATCGTGGTGTACACACGTGTCAGTGTCCACGTGTACTGATGTTCTCCGGTATCCCTTTGACGTAATTTTTGACGAGAAAGTCGGATAAACCTTCCATACTCACTATGCTGTTAAAATCACAATGCGTGTTCTGCTCGACCTGCTAGTATTTACTAGTAACAATTGTGCGTGCAGTAGTGCACCGAGGGCATGACCTTTGATCCTTTCATATCCCTCGGAAACATGCACCGTCTTCCATCATTGAAACAGAACATTGTTATTTATACCCACTTTCTGTACTGCAGTCAATTTCACATCTTACACATTGAAGTCTACGTATCTGAAAGCATCATTGGAAACGACAAATGCACCATCGCAGCAGAAACACTACCTCTCTGAATCGAGTGAATGAGAGCCCGCACAGACAAAAATGTGTTACGATCAGTGATGTGCAATTTTGACACACACCGTAGTTTTCAGATCTCTGCAGCATAAAATGTGATAACTAGCTCGTAACTATATGATAAAACATGTTTAAAATCTTGCGAAATCAGTAAGAGATAAATTCTACTGAAGATCATAAATTCTGAAAATCACTAGCGCTCACTGAACTATAGGAAGATCGACAATGGCCATAGATTGCTTAATGATTCAGCAGGAAAGTGACAAATTCCGGATGGGCGGTCAAGCAAAGCTATTGCTTTACAGTTGCCACATGTCCATATTCCCTTGTCCGATGTCAGTTCTACTTAGGGGTATCTTGTCGCTCTTTCTCATTCTTCTCTTCAATTCTGAGTCTGTCACTGTCGGCGCGAGTCAATGATACTTTCTTTTTTTCTTTGCTGGTTCATCTGCCATCTTTTCTCTTTTTGGTTATAATTATGCAGATGACCTAAGGTCATATAGAATAGTTATGACGTCAGCTACCATCGCCTATCAGAAGCAATCTTTTTACGTATTCGTCAAAAGATTCCGGTGGGCCTCTTTTCGCTTTGAACAGATGAAAGAAAGCATTTGTTGGGACAGTATCACTGTCTAAGTGGGTATGTATTCTGAAGCCCAGTAAAAGCTTTTTGCGAACTAAAGCCTTACAAAAGGTCTGGTGTGCCCCTTTAAATTTAGAGTTTGTTTGTTTGTTGTTGTTTTGTTTGGTGTTGTGTTATATAAATATATATGTATAAATCATTGGGTTCAGTTTATTATTTAAATTGAATGGATCATTTGACTGAAATAGGACTGCGTTCCTGTTGATTTTTTCATTGTGTGTTTTATCACTTTGTGAAATGATAGGGTAATTTGTGGCTGGCAGTAACCAGTGCCCAGTTTTGTTGTCAGAAGGCTCTCTTTGTTACTTACAAGTACAGTGTGTATGATGGTCTGTGATTTTGTACCTTCTGAATTACAGCCATAAGGTAGAAAATCATAGACCAGTTCATATTATGGAGCAGTAATTGATCAGTCAATTATGATTTATATCCACTTTGTTGAGAGGCAGTCATGTTTAACCCATTTAGCCCCAAGGCCACATTTCCTAAATTTGGGAGGTGTCACTTAACAATTATGTACCATTTGCAGGAGATGGATGGGCCATGATAATTTAAGGGTAGTGCCAGATTAACTTGGCGCCTTCAGGCGCCAAGCTAATCTGGCTCTACCTTGAATTATCATGGTCCATCCATCTCCTGCTGTAGGGTCTTGGGGCTAAATGTAGTAAATGGGTTAAGGTGCCCACCTTTCATCATTTCAGCACTTCTGCTCAGGATCTTCGTAACATCCGTATAACCTGTGAAGCACCGCTTATCGCAACCACTAACTTTCACACCAAGTCTGTGAATCCAGGGGAGACAGTTACGATCCATTTCACCGTCCTAAATGCCTCAGCTTCTCAGACACGCGCCCTTCAGTCATGGGGATGTCCATGTGTCGTCCCTGGTATTGAGTTTCTGCAGCAGTCAGGGCATCAGCTTCGCCCAGGTTAGAATTAAAAATACATGACCTGTGCTGTATGTACTATCTCTAACAAAGCTTTCCTCACCAATAGTCTGTAGATCATGAGTTGTAAAAATGCTGACTAATTTACAAATTATGCGCCAGGTGTGCACTGCAAAAAGCATGATTGCTTTTGTGTCTACAGCACATTGTAACCACCATTCAATGTTTGTGATAAAAGCACAATACCTGGACTAACCTATAATGAAGGGTATAAAGATTAAATAATGACTTACCCCACTACTATTAACACATTCTACCCTAGGACCAAAATCCCCAAGTTTTGAACTTGCCCTATGAAGGACTGTATTACAATTCTAGAGACAGATCGAGCATGATAGTTCAAGGGGGTGCCAAAATAGCTTGGTGCCTATGGGCGCCAAGCTATTCAGGCACCATCCTTGAACTATCATGCTCGATCCATGTCTTGCTGTGGTGTGTCAGGGCTAAATATTTAAAACACTAATAACAGGTGCAATCCTTGTTTGTTTGTTTTTTCAGGAGATACAGTAAAGTTGCAGATGAGGGTTTGTCTCGAAACCATTGGAGTGTATCGTTTCAGTGTGTTTTTCTCCTTCGCTGACACCCAGGGAGGTCATTTCACTGTCGAGAAATGCCCAGTCAGCATTTCCTGTGTTGACGACCTGGTGGCAACACTAGAAGCAGACAGAGCACCCAAGAACCGACGCTACACGCAAATTCCTAAGCACCTTCCAAAACCCAAAGCTGTTGAGCCTGGGACAAGGCCACCAAAGTAAGCGCGTAGCATATCTCACTTCATTGGTGAAAGTCTTCAGTCCAGGAGACTGATTCAGCGTTTTCAAAATCCCAAAGTGTTGAGTTTGGCTTTTTTGTTCAGACAGAACAGTCCCTTCAGCCAGCCTGTTCAATCTGCAAGAGGCATACATTTTCATGAGCTCCTGCATTTTCAGGGGCTCCTGAAAATGTATGTCTCTTGCTGGCACAGTTTGGCAAGAATTACACCCATACCCATTGGACTGTTTTCAGTCATATCCAGTTTTCGAACTGTCACATGTGTTTACTTTCAAAATGTATTCAAGGCTGATTCAGTTTTGTGCATGTAGTGCATTTCAGTTACTGTGATGTTTATGATAGCGTAACTGCCATATAACTCCTCCACTGCTAAACTCCGCAAACAACATCCAGTTGCAAGAGACAAGTACAAGGGTGACAGTCTTCAATCCTGGAGGCTGATTCAGCTTTTTTAAGATCCAAGAATGCTGAATTTCAGCGTTTTGGTTCAGATAGTACGTACAGCCCTTCAGGCAGCCTGTTCTTTCTAATTCTGCAAAAGGCATAAATTCTCAATAGCACCTGCATCCGCAGGTGCTCATGAGCATTTATTCTTCTTGCTGACCCTGGATCATGGGCATAGTAATGATAGTTGGACCATGAGCCGTTTTCAGTCGTTTCATTTTTTTGGCACTGTCACCCATGCAAATATTTCATGGGCACTCGCAAATGTGGTGGCTCATGAGAATGTCTCATTCTGGCGTCATCTGTATGTTTGTGCCTCAGGCAAACGGGGTTATCAGGTGTTTATTTTGCTACTGTTGTATAGACATCGTTTGTAACTGCTAGTAGTCAGGTTAATATGAAATGCTAAATATAGTCATGTTTGAGGGAAAGGCTGTCTGAACTTTACATTTTTGTGGCAGTATGGTGTACGGATATAAACTTCTTTGTGCGAAAAGCTCGTCTTATCTATATATATTATGAAGCAAGTGTTCACTTCCGTCCACTGTTTGTTCGTCCCTACATTTGTCCTTCTTTAGTCTGTGTTGGATTCTCCCTAACAGGGGGCCATACGTTGTTATGCACAGGTTGTTGGACTCACAGGGGGCATGGGTTAGCACATATGCTATTTGTAGTGCATGGGTTAGTACATCTTATACTAGTATTTCTAGAAATTTTATTTATTGTGGCTGTGCATGTGCAGTTGTTTTCTGTGATGTGTCTTGCTTTTCTGTGTTTTCAGGAGTGGAAATGATAACTTGGAGAAGGGTGAACCCCTGAAGACTTATGACATGCCAGGCAAGATGCGAAGCTTTATCAATCGCAGTTTTAAGGACATTGGATCCAAGCTGGATGATGACACTCGCACAGAAATGATGGCTCTCAGGTTAGTTTCTGTGTCTGTGGTGGTGACCCTGTTAACTCATTCAGTCCGACACACACATTTCCCAAATTTTGGAGGTGTCATCTAACGACTATGCACCTGTTGCAGGAGATGGATCGACCATGATAATTCAAGGGTAGGGCCAGATTAGCTTGGCGCTGACAGGCGCCAAGAATTATCATGGTCGACCCATCTCCTGCTGTAGTGTGTCAGGGCTGAATAGGTTAACAAAATGTCCTCAAGCTGACATCGACCGCATTTTGCCTGCGCACACCAGGTGCAGTTTACACAGGCTTAAGGAACTTTTTGTTTCGCCTGATAAAACATTATGTTGAACTTTGGGTATATACTGTAACAAACTTTTTTGTTGTTATTTATAAAGTTTGTTATTTGGGGGAAGTAATTTAATAGAAAAATTGTGGTCAGACAGTCTGAAGTGTGTTGTTGCGATCCCACTTTTAACCCTTTGGGTGTCAGTAGCGGTTTTAGTCACGATGATTCCTGCAGAAATCATCATGACTAAAACTGCTACCGACACCCAAAGGGTTAATATGTCCAGCCTTTTTTATGAGTGATGTCGACTGTATATTTTTTATGGTTGATTTTACTCTTTTGCTGTCAGCTGGTCTCATTCTTGGGGTAGCAGTGTGTGTTTTATGCTGAGTAATTTAACTTAGTAAAGTTGTGATCAAGACTCTGAAAAAGTGTTAGAAAAAGTGTGGGTGGGTTTTGTGGTTTTGTCGTATCTGATGTTGTCACCCGAAAGTTGACTGCAATTGATTTTACTTGTAAAAGGTGCGGTCAGGGCCTCTGATAGAGGTCTTGTTTTATCATGTAAATGTTACATCCGGTGTTGTCATTAACAAAGAGTACTGTAAGTACTGTGACTTACAGGCACATGTGTGAAGAGGGAGTGCGTTTCCCCACCTACGCCCAGCGCTTCTCTGCTCTCCTGTACTGTGAGGAGGCTCAGATGGATGTGGATATAAAACAATATGATATGGAAGGGGTCTCCATGACGCAGAGGAGAAACTCGGGACTACTTGTTTTGGAGGTAAAGGCTTCCTCACACGGAGACACGAAATGGAACTTGTTTCTTCAAAAACATTACCGATGACATGACCTTATGGGAGATGTCTACTACTTACGCAATTCTAGCCTAAGAGCTCGTTGTGTTACCACACAACCCGGGAGGCACTCGGGGAACCCCGAGGGGGCCGAGAGTTATCTCCCGATACTTCCCATCTGGGCCAGAGTACCCATAGTCCTTCAGTCAGTCTACTTAGGCTTACGCTGTTCAGACGTGTTTGCTCTAGCCTACGGACTTGGGATTTTCGACCGGGTCGCCGGTCGTCGACGGCCTGGGTTCTTCGCTTGAATTCTTCTTCGTCCGTCCTCCCTGTGCCTCGCGTGGCTCTGGTGTCCCCTTTTCGTTGGCAGCTGCCCTTTGGCTTCTTGGTTCCGGCCTGGGCTGTGCTGTCTGCTTCGCTGTGACTTCGCCGCGCGTGCCTTGGTTGAGATTTTCTCCCCCCTTCCCCGGTCCCGTTCCGGGAAAAGGTAAGGTAGTTGGGTTGGCCCTCGGCCGGTCCCCGCGCTGGGAACTGGTTGAGCAGGCTCGAAGGCGGTCTTCTTCGGCGTGGTTGCTTTGCGCCAAGATTCTTGACTTTTACTTGGCGGGCCTCGCGCCCGTTCCCTATCTCCTTCTGTGTTGGTGTGGCATTATTATTTAACAGGGTCAAAATCTCCCTTTCTCAAAAGAGGGCGTTTACGCGTGAGGAAAGGAATGAGACGTTTTTAGCGGGAACGGTCATTCTTAAACGGCTCAGATCCACAGGTGGTCAGCTTCGTTTTCCAAGATGGCGTCTAGCGATGCAGAGCACCTTTTCCTCGCGGTTAAAACCTCTAATGGAATGGGAGTGGTGGGAAAGATTGGTGACAGTTAAGTCTAACTTTATTCGGGCGCTTACCTACTCACTTGTTCCTCACCTACTCTTTTTGTACCTTGTGGGGTTCGGGGAATGTGTTATGCTCCAGCATTTCCTTGATGCATTGCGTTGGTGAGTGTGGCGAGAGCCGACGCTTACTTTGGTACTGTGTCGGTCACGTAATGCCTGGTTTGCGTAATGCAGCCCTGTTACCTTACTCGGGGGCTTATTAGGTACACGATTTGGCTGGTGGGATCCTCCTCTCGTCCTGTTGGTCACCCCTTTCCCTGGCACCGGTCCTGAACCTCCTTCCCCTCAGCTCGCCACGGACCCCCCGCTACTGCTTCCCGCATTCTACTAGGTCCGCATGCAGCCGCGATGGTCACTGTTCCGCCTTGCTGGAGCGCCTACCCCGGCACCTTGGCGGTTTGCGACAGACCCTCAACGCTGGAGTCTGCGCATGGGCAGCGGTCGAAGCCTCGCTACGGCCCGCTTCCCCAACTTGACGCCTCTACGATGAAGTTGGCGAGGCATTGTGCTCTTGGACGGCGTCCGTCACCTCTCCCCTACCGACCCTGCTGACCCCAGCTGGTAGACTTATCCCCAGGAGACTAGGCAGGATAGCCTGAGCTTGCCTCACGTATGCCTACGACGACATAGCCGTCCGGGCGGACGCGCACGCTTCTTGGCCGTGCCCGGAAGCTCTGAAGCTACAGGGCAGTCGATCCTCCTGTCTACGCTCAGTCATACGATCCAAAGTCCAGGATCCCTCCCTCAGGGAGCTTAGAGGCTAATTACGTCCAATCAGCTACGTGCAGGGCCATGAACGCCACAGCCGTCAGGAACTGGGCTGCCCTCATCGTGGCTATTGGAGGGCTGGCGCGCAGGTGCTCTCGATCGCAGAGTTCTGTCAGCCTAGCGAGGTTACTCGCTCTGGTGGGGGACATCCCGGGGGGGGGCTCTCCTCCCTCCTGGCGCTTCAGCGCCGTCGCTTATACCTTCCTAGAGTTGTCGGGAGTTTGCGGTTGGGAGGACGGCCCTTGGGGCCTTAGGTGTGCTAGAGCGCGGCACCCTCCTCCTTTTCGCCATTCTCCCATAAGGTCATGTCATCGGTAATGTTTTTGAAGAAACAAATGCATTTTTCTTTAAAAGGTATTTTTTTGAAAAATACTTACCGATGACATGACTCGGACGACCCTCCCACCTGCCCCGCTTGCCGCTGGTAAGCTAAGTATCCTGACTGAAGGACTATGGGTACTCTGGCCCAGATGGGAAGTATCGGGAGATAACTCTCGGCCCCCTCGGGGTTCCCCGAGTGCCTCCCGGGTTGTGTGGTAACACAACGAGCTCTTAGGCTAGAATTGCGTAAGTAGTAGACATCTCCCATAAGGTCATGTCATCGGTAAGTATTTTTCGAAAAAATACCTTTTAAAGAAAAATGCATATTTCATCAAAATGAGTGCATTTCAGACATATCTCCAACATTTCACCGTTTCACAAAATACGAAACGGCACATTTCAAGCAATAGAACCTGTCTCTATTCCCGAAACATTTCGCTGAAACATTTCTACCCGCTGCCCAATCAGTGTCGTTCGCTCAGTCACGTGTTAATCTCGCTCATTCAAGCCAAAACACTCAAGATGGCAGGTAAAGCGATGGCATGGAGTCAGGTCTATTATGGCTAAAAACATGTGATATTACGCACGATTCTGTAAGATTTAAGCGGAAGGATCATTTTTTAAATGGAATCTGTAAAGAATCATCACTAAAGTACCATCAAAATATCATTTTAGGTCAGTTTACTGAACACCACTTTCATCGGCTTTTGCTGCTGTGCGAAGCCTACAAGATGGCGGCTATTGCTTTGAGACGGCGGCAGCCTCGATTCACTTGAATCATCTCTGTTTACGCATTCAAAAGCTCTTAAGTTTATTCAACATGGTTGGGAATTCACTTGTATTGTGTAAGTGAAGTCACACAAGTCTTATATGTTTAATTTTAAACGTCAGTAGTCAGAAATATGACCCGATATCCACCGATACAACCAGAGCATGTGTCTGTGAAGAGTTACATCCCCTGTACCAATTGAAATGAATTTTCACCGTGTTTCTGCGTGTGCGGAGGAGGCATTTTGATGCAATGGTAATGATGTTTCGTTTTGTGTATTTCGTTTCTCCGTGTAGGGAAAATCAATCCAGACCAAAAAGGTGACTGCCAAGCGTGTGAAATGCAAAGAAGTACCCAACGGAGAAAGAAACACGCTTAGAAAAAACGGTACAACACAATTTATTAATATTTCGGGTAAATACCCTTTGTCAAAATAGACAAACAAACAGAGACATTAGCCGCTACTTATCTTCAGATGCAGAAGGAATGTGGCAACTGAAGGTGACGTAAAAAGAAAAAGAAAAGGAAAGGAAAGGAAGAACAAAAGTAAAAATGACGTCAAAGAAAAAAATCGTAAGAGAAAGACTCCGAGAGAGACTAAACACGAGAGACAAGAGTGTGTGTAAGCGCGCGCAGGAGCGAGCAAAAGTAAATGCGCGTGTGTGAGGCCGGGGAGAGAGAGAGAGAGAGAGAGAAGAGAGACAGCGAGAGAGAGAGAGAGGGGGGGGGGGAAGAGAGAAAGAGAGAGAGAGAGAGAACGAACGGGGAGTACCCTTGGGCACGAAGTAGGCTGAGTGTCTAATACACAAAGCCAGCTAAACACCAACCCGAAGGCAAACCTTATATCACCATCGAGTTGAGGACTACCTCGGGGAAAAACGGGAGGACCCCGGGAAAAAAAACCCCAGCATTTAGCATGGTACACAACAAGGAATATCGATGAAACAAAGCAAATAATCAAATTCAGTAAGAGAATAATGGTATAAGAGGAGAGTAGGTAGTTGTGAAACCATCTTCAAGGGTAACTCAAAAAAAAAAAAAAAAAAAAAAAAACCGGGTGTGGGGGGAGAGAAAGACAAAAGGGGCGGGGGAAGGGGAGGAGGAAAGGGAAGAGAGAGAGAGAAAAGGGGGGGGGAGAGAGAGAGAGAGAGAGAAAAAACAAAAAGGGAGGGGGGGGGGGAAGGCAAACAAACAGAGCCACCAGCCCCACCCAACAGGCACCCTCCAGCCCACGGACGAACGCACAGGCACGCGAACAAGACGACCACATACAGCCCCAAGGGAATGCACATGATCGCCCCCCACACCCGCGCATAAATCCAAGGACCGGCGACCAAGCGCCCGACAGGGAAGGGCAAGGGATCCAACTTAACGTAAGGCCAGCGCTGAAAAAGTCCCCATGGGAGGCACAAAGTACATATCAATCAGCGCCAGCCGCACCTATCTGGTTAGTGAGTAGTCATACAGAAGCGACTCGGTAAGGTAAATGACAGTTAGCAGAAGACACAGGTAAGGTCCAAAAAGTTAATCTTTCATATTCATCCCGAGTGGCGCCACAGTGCCCAGTTTATTAATCAAAAATTTTTCTCGGTCTTTCCTTTCCCAGACATTACTGGTTTGCATAAGCCAGAGGCCTTTAACACGAATGTCCGAGACGGAGTGATCGGCCTGGTTGAAATGTCGCCCGACCGGTCTATTGTAATGGTACTTGACCGACTGAAGATGTTCTTTAAAACGGTCGTTGATGGTTCTTTCCGTCTCTCCAACATAGAGTTGGCCGCATTTCACACAGGAGATGACATAAATCACGTTGGTGGTTTGACATGTGAAGTATCTGTCTATGTTGAAGTTGTAGCGTGGACCATTCACCACTGTAGAAGGGCAAATAAAAGGACATGTCTTGCAATTTGGAACATTGCACGGTGTGGAGCTCTGTTTGTTTGCCTTCCCTTTTTGTTTCAAAAGCTGAACTCGACGCTCTCACTAATCTTCGTAACAGAAGCGACATCGTCATCAAACCAGCCGATAAAGGTGGCGCCGTCGTTGTATGGGACAGGGATCTGTACATCAAAGAGGCCTACAGACAGTTAGAGAACCCAGAACACTACCAACACCTTGACGAAAGCTCCCTCCAAGCTGCCCAAAAGCGCATCTCCAAGACAGTCAAAGAGATGATTCTTCAAGGCGAGCTTCCTTCAACAGCTAATCTCCTCATCAAAAAGCGGCCTAAGCAACCTAACTTTTACCTTCTCCCCAAAATTCACAAACTCAACAATCCCGGCCGCCCCATAGTGTCAGCTTGCAGCTGTCCCACAGAACACATCTCCGAATACCTGGACATCATCTTCCAACCCTTTGTCCAGTCTCTACCTACCTACATTAAAGACACCAACCATGCTCTAGAGATCATAGACCAAGTCAACCAGAAACAACTTTTCAAACCTGAACTGTTGTTTACACTTGATGTCACTTCACTATATACTGTCATACCGCACAATGACGGCCTCAATGCACTTTCGTACTTCCTCAACCAAAGAAGTCATAAACAACCTCCTACTCATACTCTTATACGTCTGGCTGAATTGGTTCTCTCTCTTAACAGTTTCTCCTTTGATGGCGTCACCTTCGCTCAGTGCAGTGGCGTAGCGATGGGCACTAAAATGGGACCCAGCTATGCCTGCCTCTTCATGGGTTTCCTTGAGAACCAAATACTTCAGACATACACCGGGCCTGTCCCTGAGATGTATAAACGCTACATCGATGATGGTATCGGAGCTACACACATGACCCACGCTGCACTTTTAGACTTCATTCACTTCGTGCAGGATTTCCACACAAGTTCACATACAATATATCAGCTACTTCCGTCGACTTTCTGGACATGAGCATCAGTATTGACTGCGGAATGTTGAAAACTTCAATACATTACAAGCCTACCGATTCACATTCATACCTCGACTACCGCTCTTCGCACAACCCCAAATGTAAGAATAGCATCCCATTTTCTCAGTTTCTTCGGCTTAAAAGAATCTGTTCCGAAAAATCAGATTTTGATGTTCAATCCAAAGAAATGGCTGGATTTTTCATCGACAGACATTACCCACATACTGTTGTTCAAGGTTCTCTCCAAACAGTACAAAAACTTAGTCGCGCGAGTATACTGCAGACTAAGCCTACCGCTGAGAGTGACAGGCCCATCGTAACCATGGTTTACCATCCGCACACCAATCCGGTTCGTAAAATACTTCTTTCTAACTGGGGTCTCTTGTCATCCAGTAAAGAGTCCGCTGCTATCTTTTCTGAACCTCCGTTGGTGGCTTTCAAGAGGGATATTAATTTACGAGACATGCTTGTTCGCTCTACTCTTAAGCCTCGTTCTACCACCAGACCCTCCGGCTCCACACCGTGCAATGTTCCAAATTGCAAGACATGTCCTTTTATTTGCCCTTCTACAGTGGTGAATGGTCCACGCTACAACTTCAACATAGACAGATACTTCACATGTCAAACCACCAACGTGATTTATGTCATCTCCTGTGTGAAATGCGGCCAACTCTATGTTGGAGAGACGGAAAGAACCATCAACGACCGTTTTAAAGAACATCTTCAGTCGGTCAAGTACCATTACAATAGACCGGTCGGGCGACATTTCAACCAGGCCGATCACTCCGTCTCGGACATTCGTGTTAAAGGCCTCTGGCTTATGCAAACCAGTAATGTCTGGGAAAGGAAAGACCGAGAAAAATTTTTGATTAATAAACTGGGCACTGTGGCGCCACTCGGGATGAATATGAAAGATTAACTTTTTGGACCTTACCTGTGTCTTCTGCTAACTGTCATTTACCTTACCGAGTCGCTTCTGTATGACTACTCACTAACCAGATAGGTGCGGCTGGCGCTGATTGATATGTACTTTGTGCCTCCCATGGGGACTTTTTCAGCGCTGGCCTTACGTTAAGTTGGATCCCTTGCCCTTCCCTGTCGGGCGCTTGGTCGCCGGTCCTTGGATTTATGCGCGGGTGTGGGGGGCGATCATGTGCATTCCCTTGGGGCTGTATGTGGTCGTCTTGTTCGCGTGCCTGTGCGTTCGTCCGTGGGCTGGAGGGTGCCTGTTGGGTGGGGCTGGTGGCTCTGTTTGTTTGCCTTCCCCCCCCCTCCCTTTTTGTTTTCTCTCTCTCTCTCTCTCTCTCTCTCCCCCCCCCCTTTCTCTCTCTCTCTTCCCTTTCCTCCTCCCCTTCCCCCGCCCCTTTTGTCTTTCTCTCCCCCCACACCGTTGTTTTTTTTTTTTTTTTTTTTTTTTTTTTTTTTTTTTTTTTTTGAGTTACCCTTGAAGATGGTTTCACAACTACCTACTCTCCTCTTATACCATTATTCTCTTACTGAATTTGATTATTTGCTTTGTTTCATCGATATTCCTTGTTGTGTACCATGCTAAATGCTGGGTTTTTTTTCCCGGGGTCCTCCCGTTTTTCCCCGAGGTAGTCCTCAACTCGATGGTGATATAAGGTTTGCCTTCGGGTTGGTGTTTAGCTGGCTTTGTGTATTAGACACTCAGCCTACTTCGTGCCCAAGGGTACTCCCCGTTCGTTCTCTCTCTCTCTCTCTCTCTCTCTCTCTCTCTCTTTCTCTCTTCCCCCCCCCCTCTCTCTCTCTCGCTGTCTCTCTTCTCTCTCTCTCTCTCTCTCTCTCCCCGGCCTCACACACGCGCATTTACTTTTGCTCGCTCCTGCGCGCGCTTACACACACTCTTGTCTCTCGTGTTTAGTCTCTCTCGGAGTCTTTCTCTTACGATTTTTTTCTTTGACGTCATTTTTACTTTTGTTCTTCCTTTCCTTTCCTTTTCTTTTTCTTTTTACGTCACCTTCAGTTGCCACATTCCTTCTGCATCTGAAGATAAGTAGCGGCTAATGTCTCTGTTTGTTTGTCTATTTTGACAAAGGGTATTTACCCGAAATATTAATAAATTGTGTTGTACCGTTTTTTCTAAGCGTGTTTCTTTCTCCGTTGGGTACTTCTCTCCGTGTAGGGAAGCCTTAATTAGCTATTCCCATCCTCCTCTCCCCCCCCCCCACTCCCTCCCCCCACCACCACCACCACCACATTCTCCACCCCACAAGGCGAAGTTCTAGAAATATGTTAGATCTTTGATGGCTGTCACGCCTTTACCACAGCTGACACTTAGTTGCTTCTAGCAGCCAGAGAGATAAGGCGCGACGAGGTCAAATTCCACTGTCGCACGCTCATTCTATTTATATTGCACTTGCAACTGTGCGGTACACGGCGTGTCCGGCGCTCTGCCGCTATAACAACTACCTACACGTTTGTATTCATAACACATCTCAGCCTAAAGTGACTGTTGTGAAAGCAACATCGTTCAAAAATTGAAATTTTCACCTACTCACCGATACCAAACATGACAACATTACGACTTATACTTGTGTAGCAGATTATGGTGAAAATAAAGAGAACGAGAATTTGTTGATGTACGATATCAGTGTTTGTTGTGAAATTGACAAAGTTCCCACAGCCATAACATGAAGACGTAACTTTTCCCAACGAAACACACTTGCATGCATAAGGGTCAGCATGCCTACAGTAAGTATCACTTAACGGATTTTCGCTACGCGGTGGGGGACGGAAGCAGGAGGGTGGTTAATGAGGTCACTGACAAGCGTCGACAGACAAGTACCAGGCGCCTGCCTTAGTACACTCCCGGCCGAATGAGGGAAAGTAAGGGCTTAGTTACACGGATGCTATTGAGGAGATAGTCACGTTTCTTTCTCGGAAAATAGTGTAACACTAACAGTGAACCTTGTACATGTACTTTTGATTTAACTTTTGATCACGATGGAGTCTGATGAAATGCATACAGTCTGTGTACACACAGGTGTGTTCCATGCACTGCGGTTAAATGCATTGCGCAGAATATGTGGCGGGAGATCACAAAAGAAACACAGTGATAAAAAGTCATATCTTTGTATCAAATATGAACACTTAATCCACAAGTGTTATGGAATTAATATCCAGGAAGACAAAGACCTGATGCACTCCAAAACAATGTGTAGTAGTTGCTATAGTCGAATGAAACGGATAGACTCTGAAACACGTGTGTCTGCGGAGACAACCCGAAATGCGGCGTCTGATATTAAATAAATCAATCCAGACCAAAAAGGTGACTGCCAAGCGTGTAATATGCAAAGAAGTACCCAACGGAGAAAGAAACACGCTTAGAAAAGACGGGTACAACACAATTTATTAATATTTCGGGTAAATACCCTTTGTCAAAATAGACAAACAAACAAACATAGAGATTAGCCGCTACTTATCTTCAATGGCAGAAGGAATGTGGCAACTGAAGGAGGTGACGTAAAATAAAAGAAAAGAAAAGGAAGAACAAAAGTGCGGAAAAAGTAAAAATGACGTCAACGAAAAATCGCGTAAGAGAGAGACTCGGAAAGAACCTGAACACGAGAGACAAGAGTGTGTGCAAGCACGTGCAGGAGCGAGCGAAAGAAAAGGCGTGTAGATGAGGCCAGAGAAAGAGAGAGAGAGAGAGAGAGAGAGAGAGAGAGAGAGAGAGAGAGAGAGAGAGAGAGAGAAAGAGAGAGAGAGAGAGAGAGAGAGAGAAGAGAGAGAGAGAGAGAGAGCGAGACGGAGAGAGAGAGAAAGAGAGAGAGAACGAATGGGGAGTACCCTTGGGCACGAAGTAGGCTGAGTGTCTAATACACAAAGCCTGCTAAACACCAACCCGAAGGCAAACTTTATATCACCTTCAAGTTGAGGACTACCTCGGGGAAAAACGGGAGGACCCCGGGAAAAAAAAACCCCAGCATTTAGCACGGTACACAACAAGTAATAAGTCATGAAAACAAAGCAAAGAATCAAAATCAGTAAGAGAATATTGGTATAAGTGGAGAGTAGGTAGTTGTGAAACCGTCTTCAAGGGTAACTCAAAAAATAAGGGGGAGAGAGAGAGAGAGAGAGAGAGAGAGAGAGAGAGAGAGAGAGAGAGAGAGAGAGAGGGAGATGGGGGCGGGGGGGGGGGGGGGGGGGGAAGGGGGGAAGGAGTAAGGAAAAAAAAAAAAAAAAAAAAAAAAAAAAAAAAGGGAGGGGGGGGGGGGGCGGAAGACAATCAGCCAGAGCCACCAACCCCACCCAACGGGCACCCACCAGCCCACAGAAAAACACACAGGTACGCAACAAGACGACCACATACATCCCCAAGGGATGCACACGATCGCCCCGCCCCAAAACCGCGTATCAAACCGTGAGCCGGAGACCCGGTGCCCGACAGGGAAGGGCAAGGGATCCAACTAAACGTTCGGCCAGCGCTGAGAAAGTCCCCAAGGGAAATGTACATATCAACCAGCGCCAACATCACGTAACTGATTAGTGAGTAGTAAATCAGTGAGGTAAAGTAGCAGACACAAGCAAGGTAAACAATGTTAATCTTTCATATTCATCCCGAGTGGCGCCACAGTGCCCAGTTTATTAATCAGAAATTTTTCACGGTCTTTCCTGGCCCAGACATTACTGGCTTGCATAAGCCAGAGGCCTTTAACTCGAATGTCTGAGACGGAGTGGTCGGCCTGATTGAAATGTCGTCCGACCGGTCTGTTGTATTGGTACTTGACAGACTGAAGATGTTCTTTGAAACGGTCGTTGATGGTTCTTTCCGTCTCTCCAACATAGAGTTGGCCGCATTTAACACAGGAGATGACATAAATCACGTTGGTGGTTTGACACGTGAAGTATCTGTCTATGTTGAATTTGTAACGTGGACCATTGACCACGGTGGAAGGGCAAATAAAAGGACACGTCTTGCAATTAGGAACATTGCACGGAGTGGAGCCGGAGGCTCTGGTGGTATGACGAGGCTTGAGAGTAGAGCGAACAAGCATGTCCCGCAAATTAATATCCCTCTTGAAAGCTACCAACGGAGGTTCAGAAAAGATAGCAGCAGATTCTTGACTGGATGACAAAAGACCCCAGTTAGAAAGAAGGATTTTACGCACCGGATTGGTGTGGGGATGGTAGATCATGGTTACGATAGGTCTGTCACTATCAGCGGTAGGTTTAGTCTGCAGTGTACTCGCGCGACTAAGTTTTTGAACCGTTTGGAGAGATCCTTGAACAACAGTATGTGGGTAGTGTCTGTCGATGAAAAATCCAGCCATTTCTTTGGATTGAACATCAAAATCTGATTCTTCGGAACATATTCTTTTTAGCCGAAGAAACTGGGAATAAGGGATGCTGTTTTTAGTTTTGGGGTTGTGAGAAGATCGGTAGTCGAGGTAGGAATGTGAGTCGGTAGGTTTGTAATGTATTGAAGTTTTCAACATTCCGCAGTCAATCCTGATGTTCATGTCCAGAAAGTCGACTGAAGTAGCTGATATAGTGTAAGTGAACTTGATGGATGGGTGGAAGTCCTGCACGAAGTGAATGAAGTCTAAAAGTGCAGCTTGGGTCATGTGAGTAGCTCCTAAACCGTCATCGATGTAGCGTTTATACATCTCAGGGACAGGCCCAGTGTATTGCTGAAGAATCTGTTGCTCAAGGAAACCCATGAAAAGGCAAGCATAGCTGGGTCCCATTTTTGTGCCCATCGCTACGCCACTGCACTGAGCAAAGGTGACGCCATCAAAGGTGAAACTGTTAAGAGAGAGTCAGCCAGACGTAGAAGTGTATGAGTAGGAGGTTGTTTATGACTTCTTTGGTTGAGGAAGTATGCAAGTGCATTGAGGCCGTCATTGTGCGGTATAACAGTATATAGTGAAGTGACATCAAGGGAAAACAACAGTTCAGGTTTGAAAAGTTGTTTCTGGTTGACTTGGTCTATGATCTCTAGAGCATGGTTGGTGTCTTTAATGTAGGTAGGTAGAGACTGGACAAAGGGTTGGAAGATGATGTCCAGGTATTCGGAGATGTGTTCAGTGGGACAGCTGCAAGCTGACACTATGGGGCGGCCGGGATTGTTGAGTTTGTGAATGGCGTAGCGATGGGCACAAAAATGGGACCCAGCTATGCTTGCCTTTTCATGGGTTTCCTTGAGCAACAGATTCTTCAGCAATACACTGGGCCTGTCCCTGAGATGTATAAACGCTACATCGATGACGGTTTAGGAGCTACTCACATGACCCAAGCTGCACTTTTAGACTTCATTCACTTCGTGCAGGACTTCCACCCATCCATCAAGTTCACTTACACTATATCAGCTACTTCAGTCGACTTTCTGGACATGAACATCAGGATTGACTGCGGAATGTTGAAAACTTCAATACATTACAAACCTACCGACTCACATTCCTACCTCGACTACCGATCTTCTCACAACCCCAAAACTAAAAACAGCATCCCTTATTCCCAGTTTCTTCGGCTAAAAAGAATATGTTCCGAAGAATCAGATTTTGATGTTCAATCCAAAGAAATGGCTGGATTTTTCATCGACAGACACTACCCACATACTGTTGTTCAAGGATCTCTCCAAACGGTTCAAAAACTTAGTCGCGCGAGTACACTGCAGACTAAACCTACCGCTGATAGTGACAGACCTATCGTAACCATGATCTACCATCCCCACACCAATCCGGTGCGTAAAATCCTTCTTTCTAACTGGGGTCTTTTGTCATCCAGTCAAGAATCTGCTGCTATCTTTTCTGAACCTCCGTTGGTAGCTTTCAAGAGGGATATTAATTTGCGGGACATGCTTGTTCGCTCTACTCTCAAGCCTCGTCATACCACCAGAGCCTCCGGCTCCACTCCGTGCAATGTTCCTAATTGCAAGACGTGTCCTTTTATTTGCCCTTCCACCGTGGTCAATGGTCCACGTTACAAATTCAACATAGACAGATACTTCACGTGTCAAACCACCAACGTGATTTATGTCATCTCCTGTGTTAAATGCGGCCAACTCTATGTTGGAGAGACGGAAAGAACCATCAACGACCGTTTCAAAGAACATCTTCAGTCTGTCAAGTACCAATACAACAGACCGGTCGGACGACATTTCAATCAGGCCGACCACTCCGTCTCAGACATTCGAGTTAAAGGCCTCTGGCTTATGCAAGCCAGTAATGTCTGGGCCAGGAAAGACCGTGAAAAATTTCTGATTAATAAACTGGGCACTGTGGCGCCACTCGGGATGAATATGAAAGATTAACATTGTTTACCTTGCTTGTGTCTGCTACTTTACCTCACTGATTTACTACTCACTAATCAGTTACGTGATGTTGGCGCTGGTTGATATGTACATTTCCCTTGGGGACTTTCTCAGCGCTGGCCGAACGTTTAGTTGGATCCCTTGCCCTTCCCTGTCGGGCACCGGGTCTCCGGCTCACGGTTTGATACGCGGTTTTGGGGCGGGGCGATCGTGTGCATCCCTTGGGGATGTATGTGGTCGTCTTGTTGCGTACCTGTGTGTTTTTCTGTGGGCTGGTGGGTGCCCGTTGGGTGGGGTTGGTGGCTCTGGCTGATTGTCTTCCGCCCCCCCCCCCCCCCTCCCTTTTTTTTTTTTTTTTTTTTTTTTTTTTTTTTTCCTTACTCCTTCCCCCCTTCCCCCCCCCCCCCCCGCCCCCATCTCCCTCTCTCTCTCTCTCTCTCTCTCTCTCTCTCTCTCTCTCTCTCTCTCTCTCTCTCTCTCTCTCTCCCCCTTATTTTTTGAGTTACCCTTGAAGACGGTTTCACAACTACCTACTCTCCACTTATACCAATATTCTCTTACTGATTTTGATTCTTTGCTTTGTTTTCATGACTTATTACTTGTTGTGTACCGTGCTAAATGCTGGGGTTTTTTTCCCGGGGTCCTCCCGTTTTTCCCCGAGGTAGTCCTCAACTTGAAGGTGATATAAAGTTTGCCTTCGGGTTGGTGTTTAGCAGGCTTTGTGTATTAGACACTCAGCCTACTTCGTGCCCAAGGGTACTCCCCATTCGTTCTCTCTCTCTTTCTCTCTCTCCGTCTCGCTCTCTCTCTCTCTCTCTTTCTCTCTCTCTCTCTCTCTCTCTCTCTTTCTCTCTCTCTCTCTCTCTCTCTCTCTCTCTCTCTCTCTCTCTCTCTCTCTCTCTCTCTCTCTCTCTCTCTCTCTCTCTTTCTCTGGCCTCATCTACACGCCTTTTCTTTCGCTCGCTCCTGCACGTGCTTGCACACACTCTTGTCTCTCGTGTTCAGGTTCTTTCCGAGTCTCTCTCTTACGCGATTTTTCGTTGACGTCATTTTTACTTTTTCCGCACTTTTGTTCTTCCTTTTCTTTTCTTTTATTTTACGTCACCTCCTTCAGTTGCCACATTCCTTCTGCCATTGAAGATAAGTAGCGGCTAATCTCTATGTTTGTTTGTTTGTCTATTTTGACAAAGGGTATTTACCCGAAATATTAATAAATTGTGTTGTACCCGTCTTTTCTAAGCGTGTTTCTTTCTCCGTTGGGTACTTCTTGGCGTCTGATATTGCCTCATCACAACACATTTGGACCGTGTTCGATCCAAATACGAGTGTTGAAGAATGTGTCACGTGCGTTCATTTCGTGCAGCTAGGTAAAGGAGGACGACCAGCAAAGGGTGCACATGGGAAGAAACGACCGTTTCGATCTGTGAAATTTCACAGTGACACTCATAACACTGACACTAATAACAGCACTAATAAAGGTGATAGTGGTATACAAGTTTTCATTCCCCCGATGTCTGCTCCCCGTAAAACGCCATGCAAAGTCGATGCTCAAACGTCGTCGTTACAAAGAGTGTGGCCCCAATCTCCACCAGCCAAGCGGACGCATGAAATAGCCATTTCACCCATTGAAAAAATGGGTGTCAATATAGCCACATATCAAACGACCCAGCCTTCGACCTGTCCAGGAACTGCGGATGCCATTGACAAAGGAGGAAGAAAAATATTAGACGGCACTAAACCGCACAACAAGTCCATACTAATGTTTCTCACAAAATGCTGGTGAAGAGCAGAAATAAATCAATGCAAGACATCAATAACAAGATTGCAAACTACATGCGTTTTTTTCGAAGTACTTTTCCAGCCAGTAGCATCATTCCGAAACAACATATCCTGGAATGTCACTGCGTTGACTTTATGACTAAGTGGGGATTTGGGTTGGCGCTTCATGGTGAGCAGGGAGGTGAAGAGAGTCACGCTACCATTAACATTTTAAAGAGCAGACATTTGGCTTGCAAACAGAGGAGGAAAAACTCACTTTGCTCATGACCGAGCACTTGACACTCATGTCACCCGTCCTCCACTCCGTCATTCCTCCAGTAGTAAAACAGAAAAAAATTCTCGTATGACGCTGTTTAGCCGGCGTCGGTCTTGTGTATCTGTGAACAGAAACTCAGTATTGTTCTTATGTCTAGTGTGTCAGCAAATGTGCTGAACCCTAAGGTATATTTAAAAACACTGTTGAATACTGTGACCTGTGATGGACTAATCGGATTTTAATACACGGAGGGCATTAGCAGTCTGTGGAGTACCAGGACTATGGGCGAGAAATGCCAGAACGTGACCTGTCAGTGACCTCATTAACCACCCTCCTGCTTCCGTCCCCCACCGCGTATCGAAAATCCGGTAAGTGATACTTACTGTAGGCATGCTTACCCTTATGCATGCAAGTGTGTTTCATTGGGAAAAGTTACGTCTTCGTGTTATAGCTGTGGGAACTTTGTCAATTTCACAACAAACACCGACATCGTACATCAACAAATTCTTGTTCTCTTTATTTTCACCATAATCTGCTACACAAGTGTAAGTCGTAATGTTGTCATGTTAGGTATCGGTGTGTAGGTGAAAATTTCAACTTTTGAACGATGTTGCTTTCACAACAGTCACTTTAGGCTGAGATGTGTTATGAATACAAACGTGTAGGTAGTTGTTATAGCAGCAGAGCGCCGGACACGCCATGTACCACACGGTTGCAAGTGCGATATAAATAGAATGAGCGCGCGAGAGTGGAATTTGACCTCGCCGCGCCTTATCTGTCTGGCAGCCTGAAGCGAACTAAGTGCTACGTGCAAGCACTAGCTGGTAAAGCCGTGCTGTCCCTGCTGGTGATGCATAGACCTTGATACTTTAAGGGGAGAGCCAGATTAGTTTGGTACCTTTGCAGGTGCCAGACTACTAGCACTACCTCCTGATCTATCATCGTCATTCATCTCCTACTGTAGGTTCCAGAGTGTGTGAGCTAAAATTGCTGTCACTTTTATCACCGATTTGCACAGGCCAGTCAAGTACCATATTATTTCTAACACTGTTTTAACCCTTTGGCTGTCAGTAGCCTTTGTCTGCAGGTATCATCATGACAGAAGAAGGGGTGCCACTGACAGCCAAAGGGTTAATTTTATCTGATAGGTATTATGACAGAGTCATAGAAGATTGATCAACCTTAGGCAACAATTAAAAAATGAGAGCAACTGTGCTCGGTCTTAAAGCCTCGACATCCTACGGTCAATTGTGGGTTTCAGACACAGTGTAATATTTTCATGCTGACGGCTTGAAATAATTTGTTAATTGAAAGTCGGAGACTCCTAGCCATCAAAGGGACATGGATACAGAGTGGTTTCAGCAAGAGGTATAGATTCTCATGCGCCCTCGCAACTGCAAGGGTTCATTTGTTTTCTCAAAACACATTACCGATGACATTACCATATGGAATCGTGTCTACGCTAGCCTAATTTTAGCCAAAGTTTGTTGTGTACGTATAGGGCAGTGTTGGCAGGTGAGGGGCGCCATAGCTAGGCAGTAACCCGAGTAGTCTCCCCTTCATCCACATACAGGTATGCGCCTAACCGTGAGCACTCAGTTTAGTTTCTTCGCTAGCCTAGGACGGTTGTGTATGGGCTGTGCTCTTCTCCATTATGCTTCTTCGTGGTGCTTGGACTTTGTATGGTGCGACCGGTCTTCTTACCTTCGTCGCTGCGGTGTCTTGTCCCATTCTGGGACGGATAGTGCCTTGTTGAGCTGCCTTCTGAGCTGTCCTTGAGTGACCACTAGACTTGGCTTTCGTTGGGGCTCCTTGGGGTTTCAGTGACGCGCCGGCCTCTGTGGACTTCCTCCCACGTGCGGGCGACTCTGCGGTGTGTTCTGCGTCTGCGGCCTCGCACCTTCTCTGCCAAGAGCTCCCTTTCTGCCTCTGCTTGGTATCGGTGTTTTTCGTCATGACGAGGTAACATCTTGGTTCTGCCAGTGACCGGCGCTCTGGGGGGGGGGGGGGGGGGGATATAGAGCGCCGGGCGGCGGCAGTGCCGTGGCTTTCGACTTCGCGTTCGCTTCGCTCGTACTCAAGTGTTGCGTGGCCTCGTGGCGCCACATTCGTCTGCCTTCACTGTTCATTCTGTTTTGCAGTTGGCAAGTGCGCACCTGTCCGAGATGTGGCGACTTTCAGTGGCCGAGCGACCAGCATACCGTTTGCCTACCGTGTTCCGGCTGTGCCTCCATTCGTACCTGCGCGGTCTACACCTCCTGGCAAGAAGAGGTGGTCGCAACTGTGGAACTTCTATCGACGTGAACGCCCATCGCCGGCCCGGGAACAGGCACCTTCTACCGCTCTCCCACAGCCTCCATGCTTGCTTCGACGCATGTTCCTCCAGTGGCGGATGGGGGACAGTCAACACCTTCTGCTATGGTCGTCTCCGACATTCGTTCTTCGCACGGACGACGCATCAGCGGGGGGAGCGATGTGAGTAAGACTTTGATACCTGTTCCACAAAGCACATGCATGACACGCCTACCTGAACGTGCTGGCCCAGGGAACGGCATGGCATCTGCTGTACGTCCGTCACTTACATCGACTGACAGAGAGCCGTTTACATGCGCGTCAGCCTTCCAGCCCCCGGACCGTTGTGAAGTATCGGGAGTCTGAAATGGACTCAGAACGTTTAGGGTGCCACCCATCAGGTGCTGTTGACGGGTCTCGCCCTTTTAAAGATAACACGCCCAATTGCGGTAGGGGTACTCGGGGCTCGTGATCATGCACGTACAAGCAGACAAAAGAACGGCAGGCCCAGGACCCGTTCTCGCTCCCGAGATAGATCTTCGCGCCCTCAGGCTGACTCTCGTAGCCGTCGCTACAGCCGTCGCTCGCGTTCTACCGACACATCAGACGCGGCTTCCTTGATACGCCAGCGCGCGGCGCTCTAGGCGTGACTTTCTTCCAAACGCCTCGCACGGATACTCGTCTCGTCGCACGCCTTCGGCCGACCAGCGCCCTTCTCACTGTTCTTCTGCCTTCATACGGCGGCGGTCCCCCCATCGTAGTCCCGCACCGCGGAATCGCCGTTCTCCGCTTCGTGGCCCCGGCTCGTCGCGTTGTCCCTCGCGGGATCCATCCTCCCGACGTCGTTCTCGGGAGCGGATCCCCTCCACCCACCGCGCCCCTGTCTCGCGGCGGGATGCTACCTCCATCCCCTCCGCCCTCCGTCGTAGTGTGGAGTTGCTCCCTCGTCGCTCCCCCACACCCCCTCCCAATGACGACTTCCTCAGCTTGGCCCTGGAGGATTCTGTTTCGGCACTCCTTGGGGATGACGAGACGGTGGATCCCAGGCGCTCTTCCTCTCGGGACGACTCCTCGTCACTACTGACACTCACGGGACCTAGGTTGGAAACACTACGGGCCTTGGATGAGGCGGCTCGTCTTATCTCCGCATGCCTTCCCCCGGAAGATTGCCCGCCATCCCCGCCACTCAAGAGGAGAGCATCGGCCTTTGTGGATGCTGAGCGTCACACGAAACGTTTCAAGTCCCTTTCTCAGCCTCCTGGTTTCCGCGATCTGCGCGACGCCTTCTCGGCGCATCTGCAACAGGGCGCCTTGGGTGATAATGGCTTCTTCTTTGACTCCAAGTGGCCCGCGGACTTGGCCATTTCCTTCCGACAGCGGTGGTACTCCGGTCACTCGCAAGCCTTCTCCTGCCCGCTTCCGGAAGTGGAACAACCCCGCGTTCGCCCTGGTCGGTGCCTCCCGGCTTCGGCTTCCTTCGCACGGCATCAACAACAGGACAGCCTCCCTGATTCGCAATGCTCTCGCCTCGTCGGGGTTTCTGGATCTTGCCACCCAGGCCTTGGTTTGACGGGTCGAGGAGGCCTGGCAGCCTGCTCTTACACCGCTCCTTGGGGATCTTTTGGCCCCGGCCGTTTCTGCCAACCGTGCGGCATACCACACCTCGGTCAACACTATGGCTGCCGCCATCAACTGCAACCTGATGCGTCAGGATGCCCTCCTACGCGACTGTGCCCTCCCGGCTGACATGACGAAACAGCTTCGGCACGCTCCCCTGGGTGGTTCCCTTCTGTTTGGCCCGACTTGGCAGTCGGTCAAAGACGAACATAAGGACGTGTGGCCCGCCCGCCCTGCCCTTGCCAGCTTTCTGACAGCCCGCAATGCTGCCCTTCGGTCTCAACCTCAGCCCTTGGGTCTTCACCCGCATCATGGACGCAGTGGTCGCCACAGCCAGCGTGAGGCAGACGTCGTTGAGCCACACGTCGAACTACCTGGACAATCTCCTTCTCCGGAACCAGTCCGAAGATGCCTTGCGGGTCGACCGGGATGCGCTTCTCCTTCTCCTCGACAGGCTCGGCTTCCTGGTCAACGCTGGGAAATCCGATCTCACTCCGTCACGTCGCTTTGTCCATCTGGGAATGGAATTCCGCTCCGATCTCAACCACATCCGATTGCTGGAGCAGTGCTTCAGAAGTTGGCGATTTTTGCGCGACAGGTGTCTCAGGAGACAGTGATCCCCGCCAGGCGCTGGCTTCAGCTTCTGGGACTGATGAGTGCAGCAGCGGACCTGCTTCCCCTGGGATGTCTCCACTCCCGACTGATACAGCTGCACCTCCTTCTCCACTGGCGGCCCTCGACGGACGACCTCGAGGCTCCGGTTCCGGCGCTGCCCATGCTCCGTCCTCACCTTCTCCTCTCGGGACGACTCCTCGTCACTACCGACACTCACGGGACCTAGGTTGGAAACACTACGGGCCTTGGATGGCTTGCCGTGGGCGTTCCCCTCTACTCTCCCTCCCCGACTGTCCCTGTGCGTTGACGCAAGTCTCTCCGGTTGGGGCGCTCACCTGCTACCAGAGTTCTCCACGGCCTCGGGCGTCTGGCCCCTGGAGCTGCTGGCGCAGCACATCAACTGGTTGGAGTTGAAGGCGGTCTGGCAAGCCCTGCTCGCCTGGGAAACACTGCTGCGACAACAAGAGCTGCTGGTTCTCTCGGAGATCTCCACGGTCGTCGCCTACATCCAGAAGCAGGGTGGGACTCGCTCTCCCTCGCTCTGCATGCTACTCTACCAGGTGCTCCGTTGGTGCGAGGATCTGAACATCACTCTCAACGCGCGTCACATCCCCGGCCATCTGAATGTTCTCGCGGACTCCCTCTCGTGTCGTGGTCAGCTACTTCACACAGAGTGGACGCTTCACACAGACATCTTTCGGATGATCGGAGCGGCGTGGGAGACCCCCTTGGTCGATCTGTTCGTGACGAGATGGAACCACCAGCTGCCGGTCTTCGTCTCGCCAATCCCGGACCCGCTTGCTTGGGCAGTCGACGCTCTCTCCATCCCTTGGGACAGCTTAGTCGCCTACGCCTACCCCTGACAGTGCTCATCCCCAAAGTCCTCCTCAAGCTCCGGGGATGCAACGCGATCCTGTTTCTGGACAAAGTCATGGACCACGGACCTCCTGAACCTCGCCCACGCCTCGCACAATGCTCAAGCAACCCCGGCAGGCCCTGTTCCACCCGTGCCCCGAGCGTCTCCTCCTCCATGCCTAGAGATTGTGCGGCAGGCCCTCGCCTCTAGAGGCTTCTCAAGTGCGGCAGTGGAGGCTATCGCTACGGCTCACAGACCCTCGACCAGATGAGTGTACGACGGCAAGTGGCGCGTCCTGTGCGACTGGTGTGATGACAAGCTCCTCTCCACCACGGATCTGACAGTTCCCCAGCTGGCAGACTTCTTCCTCTGGCTGTTTACTGACCAGCTCTTGGCGCCGATCACCATTCGGGGTTATCTGGCCATGATCGCAGACACATATCGGCATTTGGGACGCCCCGACCCGGGTGCCTGCAAAGACCTCTCTGACCTGATGGCGCATTTCGGGCTACACCGGCCTGCTCTTCGCTCGCTGGTTCCGCGCTGGGACCTTCCGTGGGTACTTACTTGGCTCAACTCCACCCGCTTCGAACCGATCCAGTTGGCGCGACTGCCGGACGTGACGCGGAAAACCTGCTTCCTACTGGCTCTCACCTCCACTTCCAGGGTCAGCGAGCTGCACACCTTTTCAGCGCGGCTGGCATGTTTGCAGTTCCGGGTGGACGGCTCAGTTAACATCTGCTCCCCGATCCGGCGTTTCTCGCCAAGACCCGATCTCCTCTGACTGCTCCTCAGGTGGTCTCCATTCAACCTTTGCGAGACCCAGACTCCACCTGTGCGTCCCGACAACAGGACCCGGTGAGAGTGCTACACGTTTACCTGCGCCGGACCAAGCCGCTATGCAGGGGACGCATCCTCCTTTTCCTCCTTCTGTCCCCAGGTAGAAATGACATCTCGGCCCAGACGATATCCTCCTGGCTCTGTTGGGTGATCCGCTCCGCCTACCAAGATCTCGCCCCTGATACAGCCAAACGATTACACATCAGGGCACACGAGGTCAGAGCCATGACTGCTAGCCCCGCATTCGACCGCAACTGCGCGGTCAAGGACATTGTGGCGGCCGTGGGCTGGCGAGCAGAGTCTACCTTCACTCGATTCTACCTGAGGGACCTCTCCAGCCAGCGCCAGAACCTTTCGCTGGGGGGGAGACATCGCAGCGGCGCAACACTCCCTCCCGGCGCCCTGGCGCCGTAAGTATCTTCGCTAAAATTATCGGGAGGTTGCTTAGGGAGGGCGGGTCTAGTTGCCTGTTTCTGCGGGTTAGGGGCGTTATAGCGGCACCCACCTCCTCTTCGTAATTCTTCCATACGTTAATGTCATCGGTAATGTGTTTTGAGAAAACATATTTTTCTTTAAAATGTTTTTTTTTTAAAAATACTTACCGATGACATTACCCGGATGACCCTCCCACCTACCCCGCTGGCTGCCGGTATGCTCAGAAACTAAACCGAATGCTCACGGTTAGGCGCATACCCGTATGGGGATGAAGGGGAGACTACTCGGGTTACTGCCTAGCTATGGCGCCCCTCACCTGCCAACACTGCCCTATACGTACACAACAAATTTTGGCTAAAATTAGGCTAGCATAGACACGATTCCAGACGATAATGCCATCGGTAAGTATTTTTCAAAAAAATACATTTTAAAGAAAAATACATTTTTGTAACGCACACTGGGCCATTGGCGCATCATTTCCCGTAGCATTTTGAGCTGAGGATTCAATGACCCATAGGTTTCTCTAGGCAACAGGCCCTTCCTTTGACATGTTTCTAAAGGCCCACCTGATGACCCATTAGATTTGTACTCTGCGGGTCAATGACCCATGTGTGTAAGTCTTTTTGAATAAACCCTGAACGGGAGTTGTGCAGTTAAGTGGTGGTCAGTTTTTCATGGCAGTGAAGGAGTTAAGGCTGCCTAGTACCTGTTCAAACTTTTCCATTATTGAGTTTTGAACATATGCACTGTGTTAAGGTCCCAGGACTGGCTGAGAACCGACCATCAGTGCTGAGGGGAGATCACCTATATGTGCGCATCATGGCTGCTGATGGAACTCTCAGGGAAGTTTCTTACCAAGGATTTGTGCACGAAGTGGAGCAGACACGCCTTATTCTGGGTTTTGGACGAGGGTAAAGTTCTTACTGTTACGTACACTATGTTGTTGAAAATGTCGGTGTTGGGTCACTTCTTGTCCTATATAGCATTATAAAACCTTTCAATACCACTTTTACACAGGAAACACCCCCACGCCATATGTTACAGTCTTACCGTGCTAAGCTTTCTGGGATATCATGTTGCATCTATAGCCAGTTCACAAACTAGACTGTGTGATTGTTTGCCCAAAAAAAACATTCCACATTTAAATGGCCAAAGCTCACTTTCTACACATAGAAAGGCCACGCACAATCCCAAAATATACTCATTTTCCTATTATTTATTTCGAAATAAGAAGTTTAGATAGCGCAGAGTACGTGAGAGGTTTACCACAAGAATGCGAGGGAAACAACTTTACATTTGCACTTTAATGTAGATTTTGGTTTGAAGATATGGAGTTTAAAATAGTTTCATATTACACTTTGTTGTTTCATAATTATGTTGCAAGTTAAATTTCATCCTATTTTTGTTGTTGTTGACATTTGTTACGAATTTAATTTGTTGATTCAACTGTTGAGTTGGAGTTATTGTGTAACTATTTATGAATATAAATGCGTCGCTCCTGTTCAAAAGATAGCTTCGACCTACCTTCGCTATTCTGCGATTGTGAAAGGTTCTATAAAACGTGGAACTGGAGTATTCGTATACTATTATTTCTAGACACACTATTTGATCCATAGTCACCGAGCACGTTCTGCAGTTACAGAGGTATCAGCCGCTCAATCTGTCTAGAAATGATAGTATACTAACACTCCACTTCTATGCATAAAATGGTAGCCCATATAGTTGATTATAAGGAGATGGGGTTGCCTTTTCATGCACTTACAATGATACCAGTTTGACCTCAGGTGCCAACTGCTAGTGTACAAAAACCAACCTTTCTGGGAAGATGCTTGAACACTTGGTGACCTATTGGAAAGGTCAAGGTCGCAAACGTCACATTAATTATGCATATATATAAGTTATATGCGTGTGCCATAAAGGCTTTGCCATTCCTTTGTTTTGGCAGGCTGTCGGATCAGTTTGTGCCCAACATGAAGTTCCACGTGGAGTTCGTCAACAACCGCCACCCATTGCGACTACAACACCGTGCAGTGGAGTTGGTGGATGAGAGGCCTGACATGGAGTACCTGCTGTTCCCATCCTACGACACCATCGGCAGCTGGGGCACGCTTCTCACCGACCCCTCCAGTCCACTCACGTCAGTTATACGTTACTCACTTGATTTTTGCTCTCATTTGTAAATTAACCCATATAACCCCAAGGCCAGATTTCACAACGTTTGGAGGCCTGTCACCTAATAACTGCTAGTTGCAGGAGATGGATCGACCGCGCTATTTCATTAACATTTTGTTATTATCCAACCTTTCTTCTTTGTGTGACAGGTTCTACTCACGCAACCCGGCTCCAAACGATGAGCAGGCAAAAGCAATCCGTCACATCGTGGCTGGCACCTCTCGGCCTGCTCCGTACATTGTGTTCGGTCCACCAGGCACAGGAAAAACATTCACTATTGTCGAGGCCATGAAACAGGTGCATAAATTTAAATTAAAGCTTTTCAGTAATGCAGACCTCTTTACCCATACGTTTTTTGCGTATTTTCTATGCAAGTTTTAGGAACAGTATGTCAGTACGCGAAAACGAAAATAAATATGATCAACAAAAAACAAACAAACAAAAAAAGTCACGAATAAAACGCGATCCACAATTTCAATCGTCATTGCTAAGAACGATAACACTTTGTTTGTTTTACCACCATTTGGCACGCGGCAAGATGTTGAAGCGTCAAATGAGCGACTGTGATGCCTCTATAAAGCCTTTTCCGAAGAAAAAGAAGAGGAAACGGATATTTCTCAACAGATACAAGAAGATTCCATGGATAGAGGCTTCTGCTGCAGGAACAAGTATGCAAGATGTGCCTACTGCTGGACTGATTTTTCCATTGCGCACTTAGGTGTGTACGACATCGAGCGCCATTGTGAGAAAAATACCCACAAACTCAATGAGGCAGCTGCGAAGACTGCTGCTCAGTGCTCATCCATTACATAATTCATACCGTCACAGAGTATCAAGACTGAGGAAGAGTCTGTGATCAGAGCAGAAGTAATACTGACTAAATTCATCGTTCAAAACAATCTGCCTCTGTCCACTGCTGATGCCATCTCTTGAACAGTGAAGTCAGCCTTCCTGGACTCTTAAGATAGCGCAAAACTATTCTTTTGTTGATCAGTATATCAAGCCCCCCCCCAAAAAAAAAAAAAAAAAAAAAAAAAAAAAAAAAAAAAAAAAAAAAAAAAATAAAAAAAAACCCCCACCCCCCCCCCCCCCCCTCAGGACGACGATCGGTGTCCGTCAAGGATGCCTGCTCTCTCCTGTCCTTTTCAACATATTCCTGGAGAAGATCATGCAGGAAACCCTCCACGACCACCATACTTCAATCTCTATTGGTGGCAGATCCCTGTGCAATCTTCGATTCGCAGACGACATTGACCTCATGGCAGGCAGCAATAGTGAGCTCCAAAACCTGACAGACAAACTTTCAAGTAGCGCAGGGTCTTATGGCATGGAGATCAGTACGGATAAAAGCAAAGTGATGATCAACACCACAAGCGACAGCAGCAGCAACATTCACATGAACGGCCAGAAGCTAGAAGAGGTCAATAGCTTCAAGTACTTGGGAGCCACCCTGTCCAAAGACGGTAGTTAATAATAATAATAATACCGTTATTATATAGTTGCATAGCAGAGATCCGTATCAGGATAGGTACAGCAACATCCGCAATGGCCAGGCTGGACAGGATATGGCGAAGTAACTCCATCAGCTTCACCATCAAGTACAGGCTTTACAAGTCCCTCGTAGTGTCTATTCTACTCTAGGCTGTGAGACTTGGACACTGCTTGCAGACTCAGAAAAGAAAATCCAGGCCTTTGAGAACAAGTGCCTGAGGAAGTTGCTCCGCATCTCGTACCGCGAGCACAAGACCAACGAATATGTACGGAGCATCGTCACTTCCCTGGTGGGCCCACATGAACCCCTTCTGGCAACCGTGAAACGGCGCAAGCTTGCTTGGTTTGGCCACGTGACCCGACACAACACCTTGTCCAAGACTATCCTCCAAGGCACTCTCGAAGGAAGTCGTCGGCGAGGTCGTCAGAGAAAGAGTTGGGTCGCAAACATAAAAGAATGGACCGAACTCGAGATGCCAGACTTGCTTGCCACCGCCCAAAATAGAACTCAGTGGAGAGCACTGTCTGCTGCTGCTGCCTTTCAGTCCCCCCAACGCCCAGTTCGGGCAAGGGACTGATGATGATGATATCAAGATAATTAATTGTGGCTCAAAGGTGAGAATTTGATCTTTCAACAGACTGTGAGTTAGTGCAAAACTATTCTTTTGTTGATCAGTATATCAAGATAATCAGTTGTGGCTCAAAGGTGAGAATTTGATCTTTCAACAGACTGTGAGTTAGCGCAAAACTATTCTTTTGTTGATCAGTATATCAAGATAATCAGTTGTGGCTCAAAGGTGAGAATTTGATCTTTCAACACACTGTGAGTTAACCGAACAAATTAATAAGCATTGCCCATCCCTGTGATTCTAAATGTAAAGTTGATTCAGAACTAAGTGCAGAGCTGATTTTTCGTGTTCAGCAAACTGTGACAGGTATAAATGAGCCTCTCTCTGTCCTCTGATTTTTAGTGCAAATGTTACAATTTATGTGAAACATTTTTTTTTTCTAAAATGTTTTTTTTTTTTTTTTAATACGTACTGACGGCATTACTACTAGGAATATGTCGCTTAGCTTAACAATTTTAGCCCCCAAAATGAATTTTTCTTTAAAATGTATTTTTTCGAAAAATACTTACCGATGCCATGACTACATGGGATTACCTATAGCTTACACAATTTTACCGAAAAACTTACGATGTGTACCTATTGGACCAAGGGAGGCTACCTGGGGGTGCCATGACTCAGCATCTGAGTAGCCTCCCATCCCACCCCATGCGGGTAACTGGCTTGCGCCGAGACCCCAGTTTATTCGCTTAGCAGACGAGCGGCAAGCAGGGCAGGTGGGAGGGCCGTCCGAGTCATGGCATCGGTAAGTATTTTTCGAAAAAATACATTTTAAAGAAAAATTCATTTGTTTCTTCAGAAACATTACCGATGCCATGACTACATGGGAGAATAGCGAAAAGGAGGGGGGTGCTGCAGAACTTGTAACCCCACAAGCTAGCCAGACCCGCCCGTCCCAGGGCAAACTCCCGACAATTTTAGCTAAAGGTTACCGACGGCACCAAAGGCGCCAGGAGGGAGTGTTGCGTTGCCGCAACGTCCCCCACCAGGGCCAGGTTGTCTTGCTGGCTTGCTAGGGTTCGGAGGTAGAATTGGGTGAAGGTTGACTCAGTCCGCCAGCCCACGGCTGCCACAATGTCTCGGACAGCACAGTTGCGTTCGAAGGCCACGCTTGCAGACATGGCTCTGACCTCGTGCGCCCAGATGCATAGTTGCTTGGCAGCATCAGGGCAGAGGTCCTGGTAGGCGGAGCGTATCACCCATCGGAGCCAGGACAAAATCGTCTGGGCCGTAATGTCTGATCTACCTGGGAACAGAGGGAGAAAGAGGCGGGAGCATCCCCGGTGAAGCGGCTTGGTACGGCGTAGGTACACACGTAAGGCTCGCACCGGGTCCTGTTGTCTGGCTTGTCGTCTGCAGGGGCCGGACAGTGATCACCTGGGGGGCGGACAACAGGATAGCGCATTGGCCAGGAAGGCCGGGTCCGTCGGTAACTGCACAGAGCTGTCCGTCCTGAACTGCAGCAGGAGGAGTGCGCCGAAGGTGCGTGCAGCTCCCTCACTCTGGAGGCCGTGGCAAGGGTGAGAAGAAGCAGGGCGACTGCGTTATGGAGGCCACCAGATCAGGGATGTCTGAACACATGCCGGGGTCCGAGCGCCCCAAGGGTCGGGACGTGTCGGCAGTCAGGTGAGGTAGCCCCTGATGGTGATCGGCGCCAAGTGCTGCTCGGCAAGGCCAGAGGAAGAACTCCGCTAGCTGGGGGAGATGTCCAATCGGTAGGAGCAAGGTGTCGGCCATCGCACAAAGACTCCAGGATTCGCCACGTTTCTCCGTAGCCTCGAAGGGTCGAGGGTCTGCGGCCTGCAGCGATAGCTTCCACTGCTGTACTCGAGAAGCAGCTAGCGGCGAGGGTGTGCCCCCACCGTCTCCAGGCGTGTAGCAGGAGTCGCTCGGGAATGGAAAGCATGGCGCCTGCCGTGGTTGCTTGAGCATCGAGCGTGGTGTGGGGAGCTGCAGAGGGGGGTCCGGTGACTTGGTTCAGAAGGAGGTGGCTCGGTGGTCCACGCTTGGTCCAGCAGAATGGGCCACTGACAATCGAATCGCGATGCCTCCCCAGAGCTTGCGCAGGACCTGGGGGACCAGCACCATGGGCCGGGAAGGGCGAGACGAAGAGGGGCAACTGGCGGTTCCACCTGGACGCGAAAAGGTTGACCAGAGGAGACTCCCATGCCATACAGATCACCCGAAGGTGTCCGGACGTAGTGCCCAATTGGCGTCGAGAAGCTGTCGGGGCCACGAGAGGGAGACTGTGAGGCCAAACAGATGTCCAGGGACTTCTCGCTCGGAGAGGGAGGTCGCGATCTGCGGCCGACAAGGGAAGCTGGTAGAGATGAAGCCGAGGGAGGGGAAGCAAGGCCCGCCCTGCTTCTGGGTGTAGGAGACCACCGTGGCGCTGTTGGAGGACGAGCAGTTCCCGACGTTCGAGAGCGGTGTCCCCGGCGAGGAGGGCTAGCCAACTCCCGTGCAGCTCCCATGCGTAGAAACATTAGTCCGCGGTGTCCGTGCTCCAGCTGCCGGAGAACACTGGCAGCAGGAGCGCGCCAGCCAAAGTGGCTAGCGTTGACTCAGAGGGACAACTGTGGGGGTGGAGGGAAGAGAGGAACTCCAGTCGCGAGTCACCGGGATCCACCCAACAGGAGGTGCAGGGGGGGACAACAGAAGCACCGGTCCTCAAGTCTCGATGTCGCCAGCCGAGAGTCGCCAGTGAAGAAGTAGGTAGCGTTGAAGTGGACGAGAGTAGAGACGGCCACAGGCGAGTAGGTCCGCTGCCACCCTCATCAGGCCCAAGAGCTGCAAAGACACTCTGGCGGAGACCGACTCCAGTAGAACACTAACCTAACCAGGTTCGCCAACTGCCATATCTGTGGTTCCGGTAGTCTCCCAGGTAGAGGTCGGTCCGGAACACCATGCCCAGGTGAACGAAGCGGCGGGACGGGGCGAGGTCCGACCCACCCACAGTGACCATGAAGCCAAGTCTGTGGCGAAGGTCCAAGAAGGAGTCTCCATCCATCTTCAAGGCGGCCGCCGATGGGTGCGCCGGGGCAGATCATCGAGGAATCTGAAGGTCGAAGATTGGGAGCCCCGTGCCTCCGAGCTTGGGAACCAGAAGGAGACAGCAGTAAAACGCCAACAGCACTTGGTGTCCCCAGGGAGTCTGGGATGGGGGCGGGCGGGGACGTCCGGGCAGGTGCGGGTAACCACGCCTGGAGGACGGGAGAGGAGGCCCTAACAGTCAGTAGGGAGGGAAGCAGGGCCTGCGAGCGGCAGAACCAGGAGGAGACAAAGCGGGTGGGTGGGCAAGAGGTCCCTGTAAGTGTCCTTCACCGTCTGCCAGGCAGGATCGAAGCGTAGCAGTTCGCAGAAAGGGGCCAGACGAACTGTCTGCGTAGGTGTGGCGGCATCGGGCATGGTGAGGACGGAAGCGTCGTAAGCCGCCTCTAGGGGAGCGGGAAGGCCGAACGGCTAAGGGGCACTGAAGCGGAAACTTCCGGAAACCCGATGAGGGCATCATCATCCTCGGGAGGCCGGCACCGACGAGGAGCAAGTCTGAGGAGAGTGACGGCGAGCAGGAATCCTCCGAGACCTGCGGGGAAGTCTGAGGCCGAGGAGGGCAGGAACAAGGAGCCCGAAGCAGACCTGGTCGCCGGGTGGGGAGCGTGAACGATGGGCAGAGGCTGAGGAGCCAGGCGGGCGACAAAGCTGAGGGTCCGGAACCGTGGAGCCGCGGAACTAGTGGCAGGAGACCGTCGTCCGAGAAGAAATGCGTCGACGTGGGCTCCGAGCATGCGAGCGGGCGGCCAAGTCCAAGCTGTGTCCATCCCGGAGTGTTCCAGGGGTCACCTGTCATGGGCCGCCAGATGATGCCGAAGGTCAGGCGTCGGGACGGCGCGAGGTTAACGTCCAGGTCTTGTCGTGTGATGCTTGGGTTCCGCAAGGTGGGGCGCAGACGCTGGGGGTCCGGGAACGAAGGACCACGGGGCTGCTGGTGGGAGTCCACAGTCCGAGAAGAGGGTCGTCAGTGAGGGCTCGGAAAGCACAAACGGGCGTCCAAGGGTCCAGCGGCGGGGTTCGGACTGTCGCGTTCCAGGGGTCGCCTGTCGGGGGCCGCAAGACGATGTCGCAGCTCCGGTGTCGAGATGGCGCGTGGTCTACTTGGCTCTCTTGACTTGTGAGGCTTGGGTTCTGCAAAGCGGGGGCGAGCTAGCTCACTGCGGGCCAGGCTCGAGTGAGCGGGCGCGCAAGGGGGGAATACGTCCCCCAACGTCGGGGCTTGGTAGCCGTTTGTTTTCCGCAAAGCGGGGCGAGCGGACTCGCTGCGGACCAGACTCAAGTGAGTGGGTGCGCAAGGGGGGATCCCTGGTAAGCTGTCCCCCAACAGCAGCGTGGGTGCATTTTTGTTGGTCCGGGGCCGAGGCATGCGTGAGGCTGCGGGACGGCAGTGGACGTTCACGCTGATAGCAGCTCCAGAGCTGGGACCAGCTCCTCTACCAAGGGCACGCAGACATCCCAGGTGCGGCCGGAGGCACAACAGGAGCAGGAGAGGCACACTGCATGCCAAGACTCGGCCACAGAAAATCGCCACATCGGGTGCAGGTGCAGACTTGACAACTGCAACATCAGATCAGAACACACACCTATATAGCATCCCAGTAGCCCGTTCTACGGCCGACCGCCTTTTAATGGGGACGGGACGTGCCGCCGGTCTCACGTGCTAAGGCTGCGTCTGACAGTGCTGATAACAAGCCAGGGCCTTCCTATAGGGATGCTTGTTATCATATGTATAGCGAAAGGAGGGCTACGGTGCACCAGCAGGTACGTATCGTAAATATTAATTAATTAGTTAATGAACTGCAGAATAGTGGCTGACGACACAAAGAAATTAATGGTATACCAGTGTAATGCAAGTGTGCTGAGCACAGGAGTACAGTAGAAAATCTTCTCTTCTTCCAGCCCAAGGTATGAGAAACACTGTGTATATCTGCACATGTATACTAGCATGTCAGGATACAGGGGTGTGCATGACACAGACATCGCCAGGGTGTCTTAAAATGCGACGAGCACACTGGGTGTCTAACAAACGTGGGTGTATGCATCATGTCCATAAAATGTGGTGTGTGAACACCAACATAAGTGCGCATACACCAGTGCTTGATCGTAAAAACAAAATACGTGTTATCTATAACATGGGTGAGCACACCAGGGTGTCTGCAAGAATGTGGATAGGTCTATTGGTATGGGTACGCAAGACAAAGGGCCAACATCATCAAGAAATGGGTGGACGTGGCTGCTACGCCACGTCACGAGTGCACCCAAGCACACAAAACACCGACAGTGATGCCGCCGCCCCGCGCCAGAGGCGCCGGTCGCTGGCACACATCGAGACCTTACCTAGCCATCGTGCAGAGGCTGGGGGAAGGGAATAACCTGACACGCAGAAGCAGGAGCGCCACACCCAGGAGCCAGGGGCCGCACGCGTCGGGCAAGGGCGCCAAGTCCGCGACGGAAGTCCCAAGGACCAGAACACAGACGAACTTGTCCGAAGGCACCCAGAGAAGAACCACAGAAGAAACAACAGTTCAAAGCACCCGAGCTCAACACACCGCCGGGAACCGAGGCTCCAAGTCGCAGGCACAACCAGCGCAGAACCCGACACAGCCGTAGGGAAACTGCAGAGGGAGAATGCATGTCTGCACTACACATCCTGCGCATGAACAGAGAGCACCACAGAAGAAGCAACAGTCAAGGGCACCAAGGCCCTGCACAACACCGGCAACAAGTGTCCAAGCCGATAGACCCACAGGCACAGCGACGCACAAGGCACAGAAGTGATAACAGTCCAAGGGCCACGAGGCCCGGTATCAAACCCTGCCGAGAACAAGTGTCCAAGCCGACAGAAACCACCGGCGCCGCACTTTTCTGTTGTGTCCTTCGCCGATGAAGAAAGGCACAGTCAGGAGAGAACAGTCCAAGGCTCAAAGGCCAGGAAAGGTACACACACCGCCGGGCCAAGTCCAAAGTCGAAAGAGCACCGGCGAGAACCATACACAGCCAAAGGCTGCGCAAGTAGGAGGCTAACAGAACACACATCTGAACACTGCAAGCTAAAGGAATAAACTGGGGTCTCGGCGCAAGCATGGGATGGGACGGGAGGCTACTCGGATGCTGAGTCACGGCACCCCCAGGTAGCCTCCCTTGGCCCAATAGGTACACATCGTAAGTTTTTGGCTAAAATTGTGTAAGCTATAGGTAATCCCATGTAGTCATGGCATCCGTAATGTTTTTGAAGAAACAAACTCGTGTACATTACTACAGGGGAGGCAATCAATAGGGGTGTCGTTACCAGGACACCCGGGGTGGCCTCCCCTTCTCCCTATCCGGTGGCGCGCTCACCGTTTCCCGGCAGTCTCTGAGTCTTAGCTCAACTGCGGCAAGCGGGGAAGGCGGGAGGGACCTCTGACTCTGAGTAATGCCGTCGGTAAGTATTTTTTTAAAAAATACATTTTAGAAAAATTTTTATTTATTTTCTCAAAATCATTGCCGACGGCATTACTACTAGGAAGAATGGCAAATAGGAGGAGGATGCCGCAGTTCCTGGGCCACCTGTCCCACGCCCAAGCGCCTCTGCGCGTAAATTGAGGGTCCCACCCTACGCGCCCACTCCCGACAATTTTAGCTAGGCGTTACATACGGCGCCAGAGGCGCCTGGAGGGAGTGCTGCGCTGCTGATATGTCCCCCAGTAAGGCCAGGTTGTCGCGCTGGCCAGATAGATCTCATAGGTAGAAGCGGGCGAAGGTAGATTTCGGCCCGCCAACCCACGGCTGCCACAATGTCGCTGACCGCGCAGTTGCGGTCAAAGGTGATGCTTGTTGCCACTGCTCTGACTTCATGTGCCCTGATACGCAAGGTCTTGGTTTGTGCAGGGGCGAGCTCTTTGTATGCCTCCCGTATCGCCCAGCGGAGCCAGGATCAGATTGCCTGCGCACAAACCAAGACTGTGATCCAGCTGAACGGTCATCAAAGTCCTAATCGCCATGCCATCCCTGGGCTTGTGGAGCCCCTAGGTACCCGTCCTGAGGGAGGGAACGGTCTGCCGCATCTTAACCCATATCAGGCTGAGGCTAACAGTTTCAATTGTGCCCTGCCATACACAGGTTATACTATAGAAATAAGAAAATAGCCCAAAGGCTTTACTTGAAGGCTAGTCCGGATTGGCGTGAAGCCTAGCGGCGCCAAGCCACTCCGGCGCTACCCTTTAACTATTCTTGATCGAATGTATGTCACCCTCTGGTGAACAAGATAAGGGTTAAGATGACTTCCACCATACCTCCTGTTCCCAGGAGGTTATCCAACCAAGGATTAACCGCCCCCCAACGGCTTAACTTCGGTGAACAGACGAACCAGAGCATCCGTATGCAAAGGTGGTTGGCTACGCAAGGAGTCCGTTCCTCGAAGGAGCCCATCGAGGCTTGTGGATCCGGTCTGGAGGTGACAGAGGAAGCAGCTTCCTGTTCCACTACAGTAGGACCGGCCTATCATCGGAGACTCCTCACACGCGTAGTGTAGTAGTCAGTCAGCCGGGTGTAGTAACACTCGTTACGCTGCCGCTGACCCTGCCACAAGGGAATCCACACGTACGTTGAGCTGACCTTCGACGTGTCTGACGAGTGCTGGCCCGATCTCTGCACGACCGGCAGAAGTGCTACACGAAGAAACCCCGACCTCTAGTAGCCGGAGCGCACCCTTACCTTCCTTAGTGTCAGCCATTGTCGAGTAGCCGGCGCGCACCCGTACCTTCCGTAGCGTCAGCCATTGTTTCCATCTGACGAGCACCAACTGCACCGCCATCACTCCAACCAGCGGATGTATCTGCCTGCGTGTTCCAGCCAGCAGCTGTATCTGCCTGCGTGTTCACTCATTGCTATCCCGCTGTTAACGGTCAGGCACTCCCTGCCTAGGCTGCAAACTGGGTGCTGGTCCCACGTCGAACTTGCCTCCGATGCCCCGGAATCCGCGTCGGCGGCGTTGCGTCAGCCAGGAGTCCGGGTCCTCCCACGCTTCGCCATCTGGTCCAGAGGGTCGACCGTCCAAGTAGTTGCAAGCGCAGGGCCGAAGCTACTAGTAAGCGTCAAAGCCGACACTAGACGCCACCCAGTCTCCGGGTCCGGGATCCATCAGGGTCTACTGTAGCCTGTCGGGCGTCAGGGTCTCAGCCCACCTCCGTGGTCTCCTTCTAGGCAGGGCATCACCAAGTCGCACTGTAGCCAAAGCTTCCATCTCGCCACCGCTGACTGGAGCGAGTGGAGACAATCCTGCCGAGGTGACAAGGGATCCTGTTCTGTCGCCTTATCGTCTGCCAAGTCGGTCCCACCGAAGAATGTCCTCGCGTGGAGCCTTCCACCGCTGTGTTATCCCAAAGACGGGCGAGCGTGGAACCTGTCACAAGCAAGTCCCTTCATATCCCGTTGCCGCCAGCGATCTCCGCCAAGGAGTAGGCTGCGGGGTGGTACGCCATCCTAAATGCTGTCACTAGCTCCGTGCGTGTCCTGCTCCGACGGACCGAGGCTGTATAGTCCCAGGTGTTCTCCAGACACTTGCTAACGGAAGGCTTCACCCTCTCGATGAAACCCCGCGTCCGCTAGGGGGAAGCGAACCTCGGGCGCAATCCTGACCAAGCCTCACTTCCGCTTCCTCGCGCCAGAGTCTGTAGGGAGCCGCCGACAGCATCCACGCCTCCTTATCCACCACTAGCACAGTACCGCCCAGAAGAGACTTCACATCACTGCCGGCGGAAGTAGATGTTCATCCTCTCTGGTCATCGGGAGTCTTCAGAAGAACCTCTGTTGTCCACCGCCATCTTGCCAAGTGGTCACACAATGCCTCCGCTAGATCCCGAAGTCTGCGAGGGAGCGACGTGACGCACTGGGCCACTTGATGCGTCGGTCATCGTCGCAGCTTTCCTCTCAGGGTGATGACGGCCAGCGGAATGACGTGACGAACCCAGGCGCTTCGTCCCAAGAGCAGCGAATCTGCGATGTGTTGAAACGCACCGACCGTCTGCTAGGCGTGTCCGTTGTCTACCCCCACTCCGAACCACATCCTCCGGGTATAGACTTAACGCCTTCTCGACCTCCTGTTCTGGATGTAGGCCACCACTGTCGAGCTGTCGGAGATTACGCGTACTCCTGCCCCAAGATACGCTGCTCCCACCCTGAGAGAGCGCGAGTCACACTGCTTTCCCTCCAGCCTGTTGAAGTGTTAGACGGCTTGATCCCTTGTCCACGTACGAGGATATCCTGACTTGTGAGCCGCTGCTTCCACTCGGAGAGAATGCGGGGCACACTGCTTTCACTCCAGCCTTTAGAAGTGTTAGACGGCTTGATCCCTCGTCCATGTACAAGGATGTCCTGACTTGTGAGCCACTGCTTCCACCTGGAGAGAATGCAGGGCACACTGCTTCCATCTCCCGCCTGTTGATGTTGTTCTTCTGCTTGATCCTTCGTCCAATACGAGGATCCTGACTCGTGAGACACTGCTTCCCACGGAGAGAGCGCAAGCCGCCCTGCTTCATGTGCGACCTGTTGAGATGTTTGATGGCTTGATCTCTCGTCCAACGGCGAGGATATCTTGACCTGTGCGCCGCTGCTTCCCAGCGAGAACGCGAAGCACACTGCTTCCAATTCCAGCCTGTTGATGTGTTTCCACTTGATCCCTTGTCCCCTTCGAGGATCTTGACCCGCAAGATGCTGCTCCCACTCGGAAGAGAGCAGGACCTACTGTGTTGCTGCGTTAACGCTCGTTCCATAATCCAACAGGCTGAGGTCGAGTGTCGAAAGTGAGGGCAATTCAGTCCTGCCGCTGCCATCTCTGTGATCCCGGCGCCGGTGTTGAGGCTGACGTTTCCCCGAGGAAATCGGCCCTTAATCTCTGATCGGAAGAACGGCCGCTCTTGCTGGGCGCCTCTGATGCTCGGTGTCACCGAGAGATCCCACGCTGCGCCGTACCCGAGCTTGTCCGCTGGTCGGAGAGGCGAAGAAGGAAGAAGGCGTTCCCAGGCATTAGGTATCTGTAGCGTCCTTCCTCCCGCTGCTGCGGTCGCTTGACCAAACATGTAGGTTTCCTTCCCGCATAATGCAGGTCCGTGGCCACTGTGAGTTCCTCTCTACCTCCAAGGTGGAGTGTGGGTGTGTGGTTTGCACCACCTCTCGTCGACTGCTGACCGAGTTAGTTCTTCCCAATAGGGCTTCGGACATGGGGGATCCGCCCTGTGCGTTAGATCTCGTCTGTGGCTCCCCTCTTCGACTCGGGACCCTGAAGCCTGTGTCATTCTCCATGTTCCTATGGCGTGCAGGAGGTGTCCTGGTGGTTCACTCCCGACGAGGATGCACCTCCCGTCGGCTGGCTCTGACCAAATGTCCGTCCTCATATGGACAGCTTCGGCCAACCATATTCTGTTTTTGCTTCCTTCCTCGTCTTCCGTCCTCCGGGGGTAGGGCCTCGGTCTCGCAATCATTATCTGTCTTTGACTCCTTTCTCGTCTTCCTATATTCCCCACCCGGGTCTGCCCTGGGGGACTTGGGTGGGGTAAGGTATTTTTTAGTTCCCAGGGTCACCCTGGTCAGCCCCACAGGGTGGGTTTTTCTCTCTATTCTGGGGCATGTGTTTCTGTCTACCCTTTGTCCATTCACCTGTATTTGCCTTTTTAAAACTCTCCCTACTGTCTGCACTGCCTGTAGCTCTTGATATTGGATGGGTGTTGCTAAATGGTCTTAGCTTTATTTAGGCCCCATGTGTTAGGTTTATTTAATGTATTTGACCGGCTGGCGACATACATTCAATGTTTTGTTTATTTTTTTTCACAAGCAGTGCAGGCACGTCCTGAGAAAGCCTTGTTGCTGTCGGGACGTTAAGCAATGTACAATCAAATCGTCTTCCTGTATCCTTCCGTGGGGACGAATCTCATCGCGGTCGTTCTCTCATATCCGGGCCCTCAAAGCGGAGGGGTGGAGGTGTAGAGTTCACCCTGTGTCTCATTCCTGTCCCTGTCTGAGAGGTGCGTTGTAGATGCGGCCCGGTGACAGCGCTGGTCCGGCCTAAGGCTGGCGGGCACTCTCCTCTCAGAGGGGGTGTGTGTGGGAGGGGGGGAGGGGCTCCCCCCGCTTGGGCTCTCTCTCTCTCTGTCTTTCACCTGGGGGGGGGGGGGGTGATAATCTTGCCCACTCTCTCTACTGCGGGGGGACCGAGCTCCAAATGCCGACACGTGCCTAGGGGACGTACCCCATCGTTGGCGGTCGAGCATAACCGGGGCCTCTACGAGGCGGGGTGGAGCTCTTGGTGCCCGGGCTTGGACGGGGGGCAAGCCCCGATCCAAAATGTTAGGCTCAATCATCCGCTGAAGGCGGGTAAGTTTTCCCGAGGCACCGGCGTGGGTAGTGGACCCCTTTATTTACAGTTCCGTATGATTCTGCCTTTATCTGTCCTGCTGTAGCATCCTTTCTTGACTTCAGCTGTAATAGCGGCGCCGGTCTCTCCCTTTGGTAAAACGCCCACAGCTGTGACCATCTTTCTTCCTCCCAAGTCCCGCGTCCGCGGCACGTCCAGCCGGAGGAGCCGCCCGAGCAGGGTAGGCAGACATCATGGCCCTCACTTGGCCATTGGCAGGTGCGGCACTTGGTGCATGTCTGTACCTGAGTACCGTAACAAAGGACAGAGAAAACAAAACAACCAAACCAAGTGAAAGCGGGGAACCTCCAAAGAAGAACCGCGCTCCCGGTCGGCCCAAACATCATGGCCCGGTCACCGCCGCTGCCCAGTCGAAACCGGTTAGAGGCAGTCACCGCTACTGTACCTCACCCTTGCCAAACCGCTAATTCCACAGAAACCAACACCACATAATCCATAGACCACGTAGGTAATCCAATCACCACACAATGCACATAATCCAACGTCCACGAAAGTCCGATCACATAAATCCAAAGTCCACAGTACACAACGATAATCCACCTAACTACAGCCGGAGCACGAAGTGCACACAGCCTGTCCTGAGCAGCTAAGCGAAGAGACTGCCGGAAACGGTGAGCGCGCCACTGGATAGGGAGAAGGGGAGGCCACCCCGGGTGTCCTGGTAACGACACCCCTAGTGATTGCCTCCCCTGTGGTAATGTACACGACAAGTTTTTTTGGTTAAAATTGTTAAGCTAAGCGAAGTATTCCTAGTAGTAATGCCGTCGGTAATGATTTTGAGAAAATAAATGCTGTGACTAAAATGTACTGAGCTTTGCCTTATCTTCTGATTCTGAATTGTAAATCTGGTCACATGCAGAGCTTTGGAATGCATGGCATGTTCTAACATTTTGGTAAGTTTGTTTTGGAAGCGTGTTCACTAGTACACAATTTTTGGGAGAAGTACACAATTTTTCCCCCATGAGTACACAAATCTAAAATAGGGAGTAAACAGGTCTGGTAATGCCAGGAAGCAATTTCTGCCATGGAAATGTAACCGGACTCAGTGACTGGGTGTAGGCGACTTAAATAGTTTATCAGATAGACAAAAACTGCCCATCTAATACAGTACTCAAGTGCCTACAGAGTTTAAGTCCGCATCCCTTTTGTGGTCTAGGGAAGGGCTGGAGATTGCAGTGGAGAGTAGATAAATCTACTCTAGTCTCGCATGCGCACAACTGAAATCCGTCAGTGTTTATTTGCCTCGCGTTGTGTTCAATAGTCAAAGTTGCTTGCGCAATGGACCGACCACAGTATCCAGAAAAACCCTATTTGACTGGACTTGGTGTTGTTATCGTTCCTACTGAGCTGCTAGTAACGTGCGCTCGCACGATCAGTCACACCGTCATACATGCACGGACGTACACACACACAAACCGCTTCTCGCACGTACACACGCACAGTCTCAGTCTCGCTCTCACTCTAGCTGAGCACCATAAGATAGAATTAAGATTCCAAGATTTATTTATACCAGAAAAGCATTCATGATGAAGCAATACAATCAAAATTAGTCAAACCAGTGCAAGTGCCAATAACCTTAAACACACATAGGCATAACACCTATACCTTCGATTACGACACCTAGCAGACCTATCTCCTATGACTACGATTCCTAGCGAACCTAACACCTAGGCCTAATACCTATACGCACTTACCAATAAAACCTAGCGCCGTCCTAACTTATCCTAAGCCCTATTTAGGTGAATTGGAACTAAAACGCTACTGTCTCTATAGAATAGGGCCGGGGTGGTTGAGGAAATCATTATTCACAATCGCTCACAGGGGGGAGGGGTGGTGAGCATTATTCACACTCACCCCGAGACTGAGAATCGGCCGCTTTATATAGGCTCCCAACCTCTGGGTCCGGAAACTACGTCACAGCTTCGCGCGTGTAGTCCGCTACATACCAACTAGCTAAGTCAGCAAAATTCTCGCTCACAGTGCGCCAAGCGTGCACTAAACCACTGAACTCTTGACTCGCTGGTAGTAACTAGTGATAGCGTTAGCAGAGGGCTCCTCTGCTACAGAAAAAATGCTACCTTAGTTGAAATAAAAATTACCCCTGGGGTTACAGGCACTTTTAGCGGCTGTGAAAACGAGGAGCTTTGACTTTTCATGATTGAATTAACTAAATGATGATTTCATTTTCCAAAGGTTGTGAAGAATCTGCCTGATGCTCGTATACTGGCGTGTGCCCCATCCAACAGTGCTGTGGACAACATGGCAGAGAAGCTGTGTGACCACCTCCCTAAAGACGCCCTCTACAGGCTGAATGCAGCCAGCCGACCTATATCATCCATTCCGGAAAAAATCCTGGTACAATGAAACTTGAGTGTTTGTTGATACAAAATGACGTGAGGCATAACTTTTTTTCTTTAACCCCCATGCGCATGCAGCCACTGGCTCTGTTCACAGTAACAGTGGCTGCATATGTTCAAGGGGCTTAAGTTCACAGTTTTCATATTTTCCAAGAGACTTTAATAATGTTTTAATACTTTCACTGATAGATTCAGACAAAAGGTTGACTCCTAGTGTTTTAAATGCTAAGAAAATCACAAGAAAGAAAGAAACATGTTTAGAAAGTGCAAATACAACACAATTGTGTTGTACTTATGTTTTCTATGCATGTTTCTTCCTGGTGAGTTTTTGGCTCACATGCAAAGCAAAAGTTCTTTTCTGTTCTACGTTTGTTTCCATGTCACCTGAGGAAGGATCTTTGATCCGAAACGTCGTTATTTGTTTCTATTTTAAAGGGTTTTCTACCACTATCTTCTGTTTTTCTTTCAAAGCAAAAGTGAGGTTACAAAGTAAAGTAGGTTATAGCACTGTCAGGGGAGAGAAATGTGCATGATCGACCAGTGATCATAGATCTACTGTGGCCAAAGCACAAAAAAAAAAAAAAAAAAAAAAAAAAAAAGAGATAGGAAAGAGAGGGGGCGCTAAGAAAGTGACCGAAAGCAATGCAATATTAGCACTGGCAGTCTCCCCTTTTCTTTTCATTTAAAGCAAAAGTGAGTCTGTTCTGGGCCAGTGGTTGTCTGCTGTCTGTCGTCGTCCATGGTAAACTTTAACGTTGGCATTTTCTTGGAAACCTTTCAAGCCACAGTCTTTAAACTTGGCCCAAGGATATTTTGTGGCAAGACCTTCCCAAACATACCAATCTGAGTGACCTCTCACAAAGGTCAAGGTCACAGGGGATGAGAAAATAGGCCAAAAATACTATTTTTTGACATAATTTTTTCTCAAATACTATTCACAACTTCAAACCCAAACTTCTCACAAAGATACCTGATGTTAAGACCTTTCTATGCATACTAATTTGGTTGCTCCCTCGGAAAGGTCAAGAGTCGCAAGAGCTCAGGAAATAGGTCCAAAATAGCCATATTTTGACAAAAGATTTTTTTTTTTCTCAAATACTATTCACAACTTCAAACCCAAACTTGCTACAGAGATACCTGATGGGAAGATCTTCCTGTGCATACTAATTTGGTTGCTCCCTCGGAAAGGTCAAGGGTCACAAGAGCTCAGGAAATAGGTCCAAAATAGCCATATTTTGACCAAAAAAATTTTTTTTTTCTCAAATACTATTCACAACTTCAAACCCAAATTTGGTACAGAGATACCTGATGGTAAGACCTATCTATGCATACTAATTTGGATGACTCCTCGGAAAAGTCAAGGCTCACAAGAGGCCGACAAATGTGTGTAAAATGCAAATGTTTGATAAAATTGTAGGTATTGTCAACATTTTTACAAATTTTTCAATCAAATTTGGCACAAAGGTAGCTGATGATAGGACCGTCCTATGCATCTTAATTTGCTCGACTCATCGCAAAGGTCAAGGGTCAAAGAGGGGGGGGGGGGGGTTGACAGATAAGTGAAAAATGCTCACATTTTTACAAAACATGGATTTTGCTGGTGCAAACGCCAGCCCTTTACTAATTGTCACGAAGGTCACACATATGTAAATAGGTCATACACGTGAGCCAGAATGGCTTCGCCTTTCTTGTTTTCTTTTCACTGAGCTTAGTACTGCTGCAGCCACTAAGCTACAGTGGAGCACCTTGCTTAATGGCTGGCGCAGGACTAAACTCACTGATGCAACTGGCCCCTGTGCAATAGGCGTAGATTCTGATCAGCCCCTAAGCTGCAGTGCTGAAGAGAATCCGTGCCTCTTGCTGGTCTCGGATAGATGTGGAGAAATTAACACTTTGCCTACTATTGTCAGGAGAATCCAACACCACCTAGTAAGCTGGTGTCAGACTCCTTTAACCCATATCATACTGAGGCTAAAAGCTTCAAATTTGTACACTGCCTTATGCAAGCTACATTATAGTACTTACAGATAAGGATATAGACCAATGGCTTTAGTTCAATGGTGGTGCCAGAATAGCATGATGCCTAGAGGTGCCAAGCTATTCTGGCACTACCCTTGAACTATTTTAGTCAAACTTATTTCACACACTGGTGTATTCCAAATAATAAGAGTTAACAGTAGTAGGCAAAGTGTTCATTCTTTGGCTGTTGGTAGTGAATTTTGTCACAATGATTACTGCAGCACTCATCACAAAAGTCGCTACTGGCAGTCAAAGGGTAAAAGGGTTTACCCGTTTAACCCCCAAGGCTGCATTTCCCAAATTTTAGGTGTCACTTAAGCCGTATCATTTGGAATACACCAGTGTGTGAAATAAGTTTGATTAAAATAGTTCAAGGGTAGTGCCAGAATAGCTTGGCGCCTCTAGGCACCAAGCTATTCTGGCTATATCCTTATCTGTAAGTACTATAATGTAGCTTGCATATGGCAGTGTACAAATTTGAAGCTTTTAGCCTCAGTATGATATGGGTTAACAACTATGTACCAATGCCAGGAGATGGATCAACAATGATAATTCAAGATAGTGCTAAATTAATAATAATAATACGCGTGTGAATTGTCTCAAATTGCCGTGAACTGAACTAGCACGTGCACTCACGTAAGACACACACATGTTCATTCTGAAGACAAACAGAATACAAGACAACTGCAGGACGTTCACGTGGTGCGATGGGTCTGCTCAGCTACTGAGGTTTTGGAAATTTTGATCGCTTGTATTTGAAATTTATAAAGTGGACTGAGACCGGTGGAGGGGGAGGAAGAGCCAGAGTACCCGCAGAAAATACCACAGATGGTCCATCCAAATTAACGGCAACACTTACTAGAGGTAAAAAAAATCTGATGTTTGAACCAGTTATGAAACCTCGCACCTTCAGCATTGATGGCAGATGCTTAACCGCTGCTGCAAGGACCACCCCCTGATGATGCCAAGTGAATCTGGCATTACCCTTGAATTATTATGGTCAATCCATCTCCTTATGTCATGTTTCTGGGCTTTAGAAATGGGTAAATAGTAAATATGTGATAATATCAGACACATAATTCATGATTATTTTATAATATTCTCTCATTTGGCACTACTCTTGAACTGTCATGGCCAATCCGTCTCACATTGTTGTGTCTTCAAGGTGAGTGCGTACAATTTCAATTTTTATGCGGAATGTGTGTTGAAATAGTACAGTAGTTCATTTGCTTGTGTTTTGCATCAGGAATTCAGCAACGTAGACAGGCAGACAGGGATGTTTGAGTATCCCAAGAGATCAGAAATGGAGAAAAAGAAAATCATCATCTGCACACTAATCTCTGCTGGCAGGTTAGAATCTGAAAATAAGATTTGTTTTCATTCTAATTCATATTTTACTTTGTTTAACATTTGTGTGAAGTCTTAAAAAAATTAATTAATGTTTTCTTTGAAGTCTTGGAAAAAGCACCAGGGATCACACTTTCACAGAAACTTGCATTTTGTATGCTTAAGTAAGCAAATGTACAAAGGTTTCTGAAAGGTATACGTGCGCTTTAATTATTCAAACCTGAGAATGTGTTGATTGTTTTGGTTGGTGTATCTTTGTAGGATGCCAACCTTCAAGCACATGTGGAATTGATGACTGTAGTTGTAGGAAATACATGTTTGTCCTGTAAACCATGGTTGTAAAAGCATTTAGTAGAGACAATTGTTCTGACTGTATAAGTACATTGTGATCAGTCAAATCAAATACTGTCAATGTTCAACAAAAGTTGGACAGAGGCCTGGAGTCCTGAGCATTGAGCCAGCAGACACACTCTCCTGCAAGTAAAGGCTGTGCGCGGGCCAAGAGCAGCTAATATCAGTCCGATGACCTTTGGTGCACTGGGTCATTGACTCAGTTGCAAGAATGATGTCATGTTTGCTCCTGAGGTTTAAACTTTAAGAGCGGCTGTGAAGTACAGTAAATAAGTAACTCCTTTGAGCTGTACTGAATACAGATACATTGCAAATGCAGCATGTCTCAGACTCTAACTTCATTTGCCCATTATCCTTTTGCAGTTGGTCTAATGACACTTGTCTGTGTACAGACTGGCCTCTGCGCGCTTTCCCCCTGGCCACTTTACGCACGTATTTGTGGATGAGGCCAGCCAGGCAACTGAGCCAGAAACAATGGTGGCCATCGCGGGCATCCTCAACGTCAGTCGCGACATGGACAAAGGGGGACAACTGGTCATGGCGGGAGACCCCAAACAACTCGGGCCCATCCTTCGCTCTCCCCTTGCTCGACAGTGGAAGCTTGGTAAATTAAGATGATGATAGTTGTTAACCCCTCAATGCATGCAGCTACCAGCTACAGTAAACAGTACCAGAGGCTGCATGTATAAGGAGGTTATACTATTACAGTGCGAGAGGTTGATTAGGAAAGAAAGAAAGGCTGCTGATTCCTGAATCACACAAGCCGAATGCGCCAAAGGCCATCGGGCCGACATCGGCTGCTGTTGGCCTGTGCACCGCTGTGCGCAGGCTAACGGCGGGCGACGTCGGCCCGATGGCCTTTGAGCACTGGTGTATTGCTGTGAGGGTCAACGCAGATAGCCAGAAAATGTGGGTTCTCATCTGAGTAGTGGCATTGTACGGGTGCATTGTAGCTCTGCATTATACAATGATCCCTACTGTTGAAGCTCAAATCAACCAGCTAGTGCGCATCTTTGATCGCAAGAACCATAAAAATGACCAGTTACAATTTATGAAACGTTTACGTTGCAAATCAGAAAAATAATGACAAGGTTAACTCATTCTGCTCGCGACACACCACAGCAAGATATGGCTCGACCATGATGGAATTCAAGGGTGGTGGCAGAATAGCTTGGCGCCTATAGGCGCCAAGCTATCCTGCCACCACCCTTGAACTATCATGGTCGATCTGTCTCCTGAATTGTGATGCAGTATTCAGAGGATAACTCCAAAATGTGAGTATTTCGTACCTCGGTGACAATGAGTTGAGAGTGAAGTGACTGTAGAGTTTCACGTTAGTAAAGCTGTTTGCGTAATGCCCCATGTTGACTGTTCTTGACGTATTATGATGTTTTCCATTTGCAGATACGTCCCTAATGGAGCGCCTGATGCAGGATTTTGAGCCTTTTAAGCGGCGGCCAAGACCTCAGAGTGGGGAGTACTATGACAGCCGGGTGCTGACCAAGCTGGTGAAAAATTACCGCTCGCATCCCGCCATCCTCAAACCCCCCAATGAGCTCTTCTATGAAGGGGAGCTGCTTCCTCACGCTGATGCGCTTCTCTCAGAAAGGATGTGTGGCTGGGACTCACTCCCTCGCCCAGATGTGCCGGTGATTTTCCATGCTGTTGTGGGTGAAGACATGCAGGAGCACAACTCGCCATCGTTCTACAATCCACAGGAGATCTCAGTACTGATGAACTACATCGACAAGCTGGTCAACAAGCGCAGCCCCAAGGGCACCGTCATCAAGGAGGAGCACATTGGCATCATCACTCCATACAGGAAACAGGTTGGGAGATTTTGTTGTTGTTTTTGTTTGTTTGGGACAGTGGCTTCAGTTTTGGCTCGTGTGCAGTAGCAAAAGTGAGTCTATGTACTGGGCCACATCTTCTGGAGACTATTCAAGCCATTGTCTTCAAACTTGGCCTCAGGACACTTCGTTTCAAGACCTTTCTAAACATGCCAATTTCATTGACCTCCCTCAAAGGTCAAGGTCATAGGGTATCAAGAAATAGAAAAAAATTTGTCGTATTTTGACATAGAAAATTGTTCTCAAATACTGTTTTCAGTTTTCAGACCCAAACATAGAACATATATACTACCTGATGATAAAACCGTCTTGTGTATTTTAATTTGGATGAAACTTTGAAAGGTCAAGAGGTTGGCAAATGTTTGAAAAATGCCTATACCAGTAATTTCACTTTATATCAGCGTTTTTGCAAGCTTTTCAGTCAAATTAGGCATACAGTTAGGTGATGATGAAATCTTTCTATGCATACCAATTTGGCTGACCTCTCACAAAGGTCAAGGGTCACGAGAGGTTAAGACAAATGTGTGAAAACGGATTCAGCATGCACAAAAAGCTAACCCTTGTGCTAAGATGCTTGAATGCTTGGTCATTTCAATGACGTTTTGAAAAGGTCAAGGACACAAAGGTCAGATTAATAAGGGCTTTGTCATTCTTGTTTTCTTGCTTATGTGCTATAGCAAAAGTGAGCCTATGTACCGTAAAACTTCTAATTTTTTGTCCTTTTTCCCTGACGAAATTCCCGATTTTCCCAAAATGATGAAAAATTGGGGCAAAACAAAATACTGAAAGTCAGTGCCAAAATATTAGAGGCAAGACTGCTTGTGCCGAAAATTAGAGGAAAAACTTCCTGTGCCGAAAATTAGAGGAAAAGTAACACATATGAACACATAAAATGCACACCTGTGAAAGCCTATGCTTCAATAGAAACATTGAATCAGTGTACCTTGGGCAAAACGTTAGATCGCACTGTTCTCTCAAAGGCTGGGGTTTTTAACCTCCTCATTGTATTTTCAAGCTTGCCTAACAGCGATACCCGATGGCCCACACCGCATAAGTTTGGCCTGACATTGAAAAGATTTCCCATCACAGTAGATCAAAGATCCCATGTACGCGGCTTAGGGATTAAACGAATCAAGGAAAAAGCATCTCAGATGCGGAAATTAGTACCGATTCCTTCCTAAGTCAGAAACAGGCCAATATAAATATGTAAGTACCAGATCTGTGTGGATAATTGACATGTAAACAGACTTTGACACTAGCCCATCAATGCAATCCAGTTTCTCATCTAACCACCTGGCATGAACTTTGCGTAAGAGACATAGTTTCACTCCAGCCTTAGAAGTGGCAGGGGCCCATGAGAACTTGGCTTGCGCTGGCCGCAGGTGACTGCTGCATTTATACATCTTCGGCTGAACTTGATACGTTGAGTGTTGGTGTATCCATACGATCCTATCAAGCCCAGCCAACTCAGCTCACAGCAAGTGAATAGTGAACCCCCCATCCACTCCCCCATTCAGATTAACCAAGTTGCCTATAAGAGTGGATGGCCACAATGCATGCCTACGGTTAATGCAGCGTACGAGGAAATATGAGGATCTATGTTTTGCAGATGGTACCCAGCAGGTTTACATAAGGCTTCGCATCACTCAAGCGTCGTGCGGTGGTTTAGACCAGTTACACCCACAGTAGCATAAAGCCGCGAAAGGTACGCAGTCATGGCAGCCGCTGCTTTGTCCTCACTGCCGGCTGCAATGAGAATTTTTAACTTCCAATTGCCGAAAATTTCCTCTAATTGCCGAAAATAGATTTCAATCAAATTGCCAAAAACTTAGATCAATGCCGAAAATCAACTTTTAAATTTTTAGACAGATGCTGAAAATTTGGAGCAAAACAAGAAAAGCCCCAAAAATAGAAGTTTTACAGTAATGGACAGGAAGGGGGAATGAATATGCAAAACCTGCATAAGTTTGAAGAAGAAGAAACAAACCCTTGACTTTCATTGGTGCCAAAGCCAACCCATTTTTTTTATGTTAAGACACTTAAACACTGCACATTTCAGAGACCTGTTGGAAGGTCAAGGCCACAAGGGTCAGATTAATTGTGGATCAGTGACGCATGTTAGCCATAAGGGCTTTGCTTTTCTTGTTTGCTATATTTTGTCTGTTAGTGTTAACCCCTTGGTGCGTGAAACTGGTGGTGGGACATTTTTTCTGCTGACACCCAGTAGGAGTGGCTGCACGCTGAACGAGGTTAACCCATTCAGCCCTGACGCACTACAGCAGGAGATGGGTTGACTGTGATAATTCAAGGGTAGTGCCAGATTAGCTTGGCGCCTATCGACGCCAAGCTAATCTGGCACTGCTCTTGCATTATCATGGTCAATCCATCTCCTGCAACTCATCAATAGTCATTAGATGACGCCTCCAAAATTTGGGAAATACTTGTCGGGCTGAATGAGTTAAGCACTTGTTGCCTCTTTTTACATGTGACTCACATGTAATAGCACAAATGCTAATGTATACATGGTCAGTGATGTGTCCATCCGTAGTCATAAACATTAACCCATTTAGCGCCAACCTTATCTGGCACTACCCTGGAATTATCATGGTCGAACCTCTCTTCTGCGGTTGGTACATAATAGTTTGATGACTCCTCCAAAACTTTGAAAATACAGCCGTGGTGTTAAGAGGGTCAACGTTGGAATTTCTTGAAGACTTAAAACTTCAAACTTGATGCAAGGATACTATAATGCAAAGATCTTTTTAAACATACCAATTTAAGTGACCTCTCTCAAAGGTCAGGCATATGAGGTCAGTACATAGGTTAAACAAGCATATTTTGACAGAAGTTGTGTATTCTCAAATACCATTTTGAACGTCGAAGTCAAAGTTGGTACCTGATGATAACACCTTTCAGTGTGTACCAGTTTCGGCAACCCTTCTGAAAAGTCAAGGGTCACAGGAGGTAATGTGGTGGAAATGTCTATTTTGTGACAGAATTTTAGTTTTAAGAGCAATTTACTTTAGCAATGTTTTAAAATGAATTTTTTTTTTAATAAGGTGGTTGATGATAAGACCATTTTATGCATACTCAGGCATGGGAATTGTCCGCCTAAAGGCAAATTTCCGCCGAAATGATTTGCTCAGCCGCCAAAAAAAAAAAATTGTCCGCCGAAAAAAAAAATTGGGGTGCAAAAAGTAACTGAGCACCGGTCATTATACACTGCGAGGCCGCATTGGTTCAAGTGATATGCCGCCCGCTAGAGTTACGCGTCACCTATTGTGGCTTTAACGCAGTCGTTACTTTACCGTGCAAGCGGGCAATACAACACTGAACGCACCGTTTTCATGCTCGCTTACCGTCTCGCGCACTGTACGTGTGGGGAAAATGGCGGCATCACGAGTTGTTGAAAATTGAAAATGGCGGTGAGAAAGGATATCGTTTTCAAGACAGAGTGCTATTTAGTGTGCACCTGATCATGATCCGGTAAGCAACAACCCACCCCTACCCCCGTCCCCCGTCGTTTGATTTTTTGGCCGCTGAAATAAAGGACCACGCTACTCCCCCCCCCCCCCCCCCCCCCCTTTTTTTTGGTCGCTGGAATGAAGGATCACGCTGGAAATTTCAGACTTTTTTCACTTTTCTAATTCCCATGCCTGATACTACTTAGTTAACTTAGATTAAAAGTTAACCCTTTGGCTGTCAGCAGCAGTTTTTGTTGTGATAATTCCTGCAGAAATCATTGTGACAAAAATTGCTACTGACAGCCAAAGGTTTAAAGATCAAGAAAAGCCAATAAATGTGAAAAATGCACATGTATGACGAAAGTTAGGATTTCACAGGTACTATGGCCAAATGTGTAATTATTGCACTTTAACACTTGTTCATTTGATTGACCTTTTGAAAAGGCTAAGGTCACAAAAGGTCAGAGAAACAATGTGAATCGATTAGTCTTACCTGTGAGCCCTGAAGGCTTTGCCATTCTTGTTCTGTGCTGGTCTGTGATTTTGGACCTTGTGGTTGTTCCACTATCCATCTGACTGATCCGCCTCTGTATTTCCTGTTTCTACAGGTTCAGAAGATCCGCACAGAGCTGAAGAAGAAAAAGATTGAGAACCTGAAGGTGGGGTCCGTGGAGGAGTTCCAGGGTCAGGAGCGCCTCATCATCATCATCTCCGCTGTGCGCAGCCAGCCCTCCTTCCTGCAGACAGACATGAAGTTCGGCCTCGGCTTCCTCACCAACCACAAGGTTCGTTAACCCCTTCACTGACTGTGACCATGAATGTTTGTGTTTTATGCAGGGGAGTTTTGTGTTGTTTACCCCCTTCACTGCCGCTAATGATACCACTTGATGGCAGAGATGTGTGGTTTACGTTTTGCTTTCCAGCTCGTGGTATTGTCAATAGTGGTCAAGGGGTTAACCCATTTAGCCCCGGGACCTGCTGCAGGAGATGGCTTGATCATGATAATTGAAGTGTAGTGCCAGGTGAGCTTAGGAGTGCAGTGTACAGTTGAGCGGACCTCTGTGAGGAAGGCTCATTGCCGGCAAACTCCCGGCGGGAGTAAGCAGGCTTAACTGTGTGTAAGGCCGCCGTATCTGCAGTGCGTTGTAGGACGTCCATAGTCTCAGTATCCGTGGTGCAGGGCATAGTCGAGTGGACCTTGAAGAGGAGACTCGCTGTAAGGCGTCCAAGCCATAGGATCTGCAGCACGGGAAGCAGTCGAGCGGACCTTCACGGTGGCCTCCGACATCCAGAAGCAAGGGAGTAACTGGTACCGGAACGGTGAACCCGCCGGACGACGGAAGCCAGTGGGGAAGGAGATGCAGCTGGAGATTCAAGGAGTCAGACGACCGAGCGGCAGGGAACCGCCGCTGCATTCCTCAGACCGAGGAGCTGGAGCCAACTCTGGAGGGAACAGCAGCTTCTTGGTCCCGCTGGCAGGCCCGGACGGCCAGCGTCTGTCGGAAATACCAAGCTGAGGTGTCCAAACTGGCGGGAAAGTGTGAGGTCCGCATAGGCAGCGTTGACCCGGAAGCCGAGCTGCGTCCACCACGGGAGTAGAGACTCCCTGTCCGTCACTAGCGTGGCGTCCGAGTGGTTCATCAGAAGGAGGTCGTCTAATAGTTCGCTGTCGGACTGGAGGACGACCGTCTGGCTTTGGCAAGATGGCGCCCAAGATGCGGATGAAGACCCAAGGGCTGAGGTTGAGGCCGACGGGGAGAGGCGGAAACTGGTAAACCACGCCGATGAAGGCGAAGTGCAGGCACCGTCTAGAATCAGGGCGCATGGAGACATGAAGATACCCGTCGGACAGCTCCCAACCAACGGTGAAATTCCTGGCCTGCACGGCAGCCTTGAGGGCCCTGCTGTCTCCATGCGAAAATCCGGGGCAGCGAAGTATCTGTCAGTGCCGAGAGCTAGATGACAGGTCGCCACTTAACTCCCGGCTCAGGAACCACGCAGAGGCGGCTGTAGAAGGCTGGGGAATCGTGACGCAAGACTACCCGCGAGGTGGGCATCTGCAGTAGCGGTGACCTCGCCACGAAGGGCGTCGGCTAGGGCTGATTGGCAGCTCGGTTTACCAGGTAGAGCATCGCAGCAGCAGCAGAGAAAGAACGGTGATCGGCCGACGGCAGGGGCACGGGTGGGAGCCCGGGGGCGAGAGGCGGGGGGAAGGGAGGAGGGTCTGCCGGACCGCAGGGCACGACCCACAGCCTAGTGGGCTGCTTGCAAGTGGGGAGGAGTGCTGCTTCCGGGCCAGACGTTCTTGCTTGCTTCCGTCACTGACTGCCAGGCAGGGCCGAAGAGGAGTGATGCGCTGTCCGACTAGCTGTCACTGCAAGAGTGAGGTCTCCCAACAGGGGCGAAAAGGACTGGTGCCAGGCGTCCTCGATGCGACGGACGAACGCTTGAGTCAGACGCTCCCAGAAACCCGAGCAAGCCAAGGTGTTGCGAACCTGGGACGCCGTCATGTCCAAGCGGGGGAACGTTACGCCGTACTTGTCCTGTTCCGCCTGTCAACAGAAGCGTCGGAAGATCCCCCTCGGGAAGGGGACTGGAGAAAACCTGGGAAGTCCTGCATACCAGTCCTGACGGAAGGCGATGTCCAGGCCAGCCGGTCACTTACTGTCAGAGAAGACGACGACCTCGCGCAAGGAGCGCTGTAGCGGATGTGCAGACAAGTCGTCGGGAAGATCCGAAAAACCCGGGGGCCGGGGAGGCGGCGTCATCCTCTTGCCTTGACAGTCGGCGTCGACAAAGGCTGAGATCTTCCTCTTAAGGGGGTAGGGGGGCCGGCCTCGCCTCGCGCTGGGACCATATGGCGTTGAGGCGCATCCCCTGGGTGATGGATAGGTGGTCCTTCGCGAGAGGGGTGCACCGAATGAAATAAGGTGCCGTGAACCAACATGGTCTAAGGGAAGGAGACCTCGACAGAAAACCCCTGGTCCTCCTAGTAAGGGGTTTGGGCGTGGGGGTAGCTTCCCCACCCTGCAAATAAAGAAATAGCTATAAAAACGCCGACGAAAAGACAAACAGCAATCCCTTTTCCTGTAGTTGGAAGGTTCTTCTACCAGAAGATTTATGACATCGTGTGGTGAAAGTCGGAAGCCACAGGACCGAGCCGCCTCTCCCTATCCAGCGACACAATCATGGGCACATGGAATGTCAAGACCATGTACCAGAGTGGGAAGTCCAACCGGATAGCAGCAGAAATGCAAAAGTACAACCTTTCCCTGCTAGGTATCAGTGAAGCCAGATGGACACAGTCTGGCCAGAAAAGGCTGTTAAGTGAGGAGATGATTCTGTATTCAGGTCATGAAGAGGAGAATGCCCCCCATACAGAAGGAGTAGCATTCATGCTGTCACCAGCGGCACAGAGAGATTGGCTGGGAACCTCTTGGGCCAAGAATTATCACAGCAGCCTTTTAAACTAGGAGAAAGATCAAGTTAAACATCATCCAGTGTTATGCGCCCACCAATGACAGTGACGAGGAAGAGAAACAAGAGTTCTACGACCGACTCCAGAGTGCTGCTGACAAATGTGCGGAGCGAGACATCACCATCGTCATGGGTGATTTTAATGCCAAAATAGGGGAGGACAACACTGGATACGAAGAGGTGATGGGGAGACAGGGACTAGGGGAGATGAGTGAGAACGCGGTGAGGTTCGTAGACTTTCGTGCTCTAAACAGACTTGTCATTGGAGGCAGCATCTTCGCACACAGAAGAATACACAAAGCAACGTGGGTCTCACCTGACCATACTACAGAGAACCAAATAGACCATATCTGCATTAGCAAGAAATTTAGAAGATCCCTTCAAGATGTTCGAGTGAGGAGGGGAGCAGATGTCGCCTCAGACCATCATCTGCTTACCTTAAGAATAAAGCTCTGAGAGAGACTGGAGTGAGAGAAGAGTTCAAACTGGTGTTGTCCAACCGGTTTCAAGCACTACAGGAGCTAGTAAATGAAGAGGAGGCCGTCACGACAGAGCAGCAGTGGAAGGCAGTTAGAGAGGCACTGAACTCAACCTGCAAAGACACTGTGGGGTTCAAGAAACACCATCACAAGGACTGGCTGTCGGCACAGACCTTGAAGAAGATAGAAGTGAGGAAGCAGAAAAAAACAGTTGTCAACAACAGTCACACAAGAGCGGCCAAAGCAAGGGCACATGAGGAATACTCGAAAGCCAACCGCGAGATGAAGCGGAGTATCAGGGCATACAAGAGAGCCTACACAGATGGCCTAGCAGCTAAGGCAGAAAAGGCAGCAGGCAGCTGCAACCTGAAATAGCTCTACGACATTACCAGAAGATTGTCAGACAAGTATGGCCATACAGAAAGAACAGTAAAAGACAAAGAAGGCAAGCCTATTGCGGACAGAGCAGACCAACTTGACAGATGGGCCGAGTGTTTTGAAGAGTTACTGAACAGGCCCACCCCACCCAACCCCCCCAGACATCCAGCCAGCAGAGTCTGACCTACTCATCAGCTGTGACAGCCAGGAAGAGATCAGAAGAGCAGTGGCATTTTTGAAGAACGGCAAAGCAGCAGGGCCAGATGGTATCCCAGCGGTGGCTCTGAAAGCAGACCTAGAAACAACAGTAGAGATGCCGTACCCACTGTGTGGAAAGATCTGGGAAGAAGAGGTGATGCCGGCTGACTGGAAGGAGGGTACCTAATCAAGCTTCCCAAGAAAGGCGACCTCAGCAAGTGTTCCAACTACAGAGGAATCACCTTGCTGTCAGTACCAGGAAAGGTCTTCCTGGAGAGAATGCAGAGCTCCGTCGACCCCCAGCTGAGAGACCATCAAGCAGGATTCTGGAAAAAACGATCATGTACAGACCAGATTGCCACTCTCCGCATTATCGTGGAGCAGTCTCTGGAGTGGAGCTCCCCGCTGTACGTCAACTTTGTGGGTTACGAGAAAGCATTTTACAGTGTGGACCGAGAGACTTTGTGGAAACTCCTACGACATTACGGCGTACCTGCAAAGCTCGTCTGCCTGATCAAGAGCAGCTACAATGGCATGACATGTCGCGTGATCCACGGAGGGCAGTTCACCAGGGAGCTCCAGGTCAGAACCGGCGTCAGGCAGGGGTGTTTACTGTCTCCGTTCCTCTTCCTACTGCCCATAGACTAGGTCATGAAGAGGACCACAGAGCAGAGAAGAAGCGGAATACAGTGGACACTGTGGACACAGCTTAACGACCTTGATTTTGCAGACGACTTGGCGTTACTGTCTCACACTCATCAACAAATGCAGGACAAGACCACGAGGCTTGCTGACATCTCGTCCCAGGTGGGCCTCACCATCCACAAACAGAAAACAATGACAATGAGGCTGAACGCAACCAGGGAAGAACCAGTCTTGCTTGCTGGCACCCCTCTGGAGGAGGTGGAGTCCTTCACCTATCTCGGGAGCATCATCGACAAAAAAGCTGGCACTGATGCAGATGTCAGAGCATGAATCGGTAATTCCAGAGCAGCCTTTCTCCAGCTTAAGAAGGGTGGAGTTCCAGAGAGCTGTCACAACACGGCAAAGTCCGGATTTTCAACTCCAACGTAAAAGCAGTTCTCCTATATGGAGCAGAGACTTGGAGGTTGACAAAAACCACAGTCAACAGAGTACAGATCTTCATTAACAGTTGCCTTAGAAGAATCTTGAAAATCCACTGGCCAGAGAAGATCAGCAACATCAGACTCTGGGAGAGAACAGAGCAGATAACAGCAGAGAATGAAATTGGGCGAAGAAGATGGGGATGGATTGGTCACAGTGTGAGAAAGCCAGTTTCCAGTATCACTATGCAGGCATTGTCATGGAACCCCCAGGGAAAGAGGAAAAGAGGCAGGCCGAGAAACACCTGGCGTTGAGACCTCCAAGCAGACATCAAGAGACTGGGAACCACCTGGAGTAAAATCGAAGGAGAAGCACAGGACAGGAGTCGCTGGAGGTCTCTCGTCAACGGCCTATACCCTGGGAGGGGTGACAGGCGTAAGTAAAGGAGCCGGCCTCGGCATGGAGACACGCTGCAACTAGACCAGCCGCTTCATCTAGGGAAAGAAGAGTTACCGCCCTCGGACCGGAACGGGCTGTGGGCGACGAAGGGTTGGCAGGAGAGCGCGAGCGGGCGAGGAAACTTACTGTCCGCGCCGAGGAGAGCAGAGACGGAGTCACCTGGCTGCAGACTCAGGGCTTCAACATCTACCGAGTGGCGGGGAAGCCAGGAGCCGTCCCGAGGAGGCAAGAGAGCCAGGTGTCTTGCTGGGCACGTCACGACGCCTGAGGCTGGGGGACGCAAAGGTAGGAGTCCTCCGTGAGCTCCGTCGTCGTCTGTCGGGTGGGCCACGGTATGAGGTACGCCTGGAGGGAGCGAGAGCGATGGTGGGCGTGGTCTCAAGTCACGTGAAGCCACCGAGTGAGAAGAGGACGAGGAGAGCCGGAAGCTGCGTCGCACATATCAGTCCATCGTAGGGGTCCCATCCCCTGAGCGGGGGTGCATGGGGCTCCTGTAGGATCACGATGTATCCAGTCTGTCCTGTGTCCCCCCCCTTCCCCCGTGGGAGGGAGCGGGCTTGTCCCTACTTGCCACGTCCAAGCCCGGAGTATCAACATCCGCAGTGCATCTAGTCTGTTCTGTGTCCTGGGACGTAGCAACGTAGGTCGCTGCGAGCGGACCTCAGGGAGGAAGGCTCGCTGCTGTGCTTCCCCCCCCCCCCATGGGAGGAAGCAAGCATGTCCCTACTTGAAGCGTCAGAGCCCAAAGTATCAGTGCCCGCAGTGCGGGATCCATGCAAGCGGACCTCAGTGAGGAAGGCTCGCTGCTGAGCTTCCCCCCCCCCCCCCCTCCCCCCGTGGGAGGGGGCGGGCATGTCCTTACTTGAAACAGCCGGCACAATGGTCGATGAGGACTTGGAACCTGCAGCGTTGTTATGGGCCTGACGTGACCATCTCTCCCCAAGCTCCGAGCGAACGCGTCTATTCTTTTCACCTGGCAAGGTTGGGGGCGCCATGGCAGACGAATGGTCAACGGTCGGAGCCGGGCGCTCGTGGCGGTAAAATTCCACAGCTGCAACCAACGGTCCTCAGGCCAGGTGGAGCACACATCGCACAGTGAGGCGGTCGGAGGCGCAGCGAGCGCAGGGGAGGCAGACCTTGTGGTTGTCGCTCGCCCATTGGAAATTGCCACCGCGTAAGCAGGTGCGAACTGGCGACCGGGCGCGGGGACCCGTAGGGCCCGCGAACGAATACAAGCGAAACGCGAACTGTAGCGAGCGAACTCAGAGATACACGGTTTAGGCCGGCGCCGGGCCCGAGGGCCTGTTGCAGGCCTAGACCGAGGCCTTGCTTTCCATGGTAGGGGGGGGGGGGGGGGGGGGGGGGGGGGGGGGCAGGGAGGAAGCTACACACAGGGCGACGGGGAGAATGAAGTCCCGAGCACACCAACCCCGAACCACTGCACTCACAAAGTCCCAGAAGGAAAAGCACCACCCGTAATCCAACCACAGGTAATCCAACCACAAGTAATCCAAACACCAGGAAACCCCGAGAACATAATCCAAAGGAACACATAATCCAAGACGACCGGCCCTTTAAGAACCGGTCAAACCATACACAGTCAAGGTCAAGGTCCTGTAGGCTAGAACACGTCTGTTCACTGTACGCTAAGTAAAACGACTGGCGTGACACCACATGACACGGTCCGGATGGGCAGGCACGGAAAGCTACTCACGGCCCTAGTTATGGTCCCCTGAGTTGCCTTCCTGGTTGTGTAGAAACACAACAGGTTCTTAGGGTGAAATTTCGTAAGCTATATAGATATTCCATATAGTAATGTCACCGGGAATGTATTTTGAGAAAACAAATCATGATCAATCCATCTCCTACAACTGGTGCATAGTGGTTGGACAACGCCTCCAAAAGTTTGGAAATGCAGCCATAGGGTTAAGAGGGTTAAGGCCACAGAAAACACATTCGCCAGTAGGGCGACCCTTTTGAAAAGTCAGGTTGAGTTGGGCCAATAACCCATATCATACTGAGGCTAAAAGCTTCAAATCTGTACACAGCCATATGCAAGCTAGATTATAATACTTACAGATGAGGATATAGACCAATGGCTTTAGTTCAAGGGTGGTGCCAGAATAGCTTGGCACCTAGAGGTACCAAGCTATTCTGGCATTACCCTTGAACTATTTTAGTCAAACTTATTTCACACACTGGGTATTCCAAATGATAAGAGTTAAGGGATGGGTTTAAGTATGGATTTTGTTGAAGTTTTTTTAATTGGCTTCATATGTTTAATTGGATATAAATGGAAAATGTTGTCATTCTGGTTTAACCAAACACAACTTTGTGTACTACATTTTGTTTGTGTGTTTGTGCACATACAGAATTCACAGTTTTGAGTTGTTTCATCTTTCAGGCATTTGCGTCAATGATGTAAAACAATCAGTAAGGCATTAGTAATGTAGCCTGATTTTACATCAGGTGTTATTTCTGTCCTATATAGCGTTTCAATGTTGCTGTGACGCGAGCCAAGGCCTTGCTCGTGGTGATCGGAAACCCAAACGTTCTGTGCTGCAACAGTTCCTGGAGCCAGTAAGTAGTTCTGGTGATGATGGTCCGATAGCTGTCAAGATATGCAGCACTGTACAATCCAAGTAAATTACCCTCCTCAGCAAATAAATTTTGCTCCAGGCGACTGAATACATTTGGCTCAGTTGCCAGTGGCTTATAGATTTTGTGATATTGGTGTCTGTTTTCCATTAGGAATGAGAGAATGGTAAGGCAATCGCTCTACACTCATATGTATCATACTGCGTTCATATGTCAAAAAAGCATCTAGACAATTACTGGCACGGAAAGCCTTGTTCAGTTAGATACTCCAACTCATGGAGGGCTCCTAAAGTGCAACCATTGGTATTGAAAACTGAACTGACTAGCAACTTGTTTCGAAGCAAGTCTGACAGACCACAACGACATTGTGGATGAACTAAAGAAGATGTGTGAATTCATTCTGTCTTCTGTCACAGTTGTTACCAACATGAAAAAATGAAACCATAGGACTATTCCAGGAAAGATAACAATAAGAACAGGGGAACCAAAAACTAACAATTACGGAAGAGATGAAGCTTCACACTGAAAAGCAGATCTCAGCAGACTAGTGTTCAGCAAGAGTAAAATGCATTAATATCTTTTGTATGGAAATAAACAAGAGTAATATATATATATATATATATATATATATATATATATATATATATATATATATATATATATATATATATATATATATATATATATATATATATATATGCCAGTGTCTTCAATTAAATATGGAGATAAGCAATTCCATAACAGTATTAACCAATTTAGCCCCAACGTCCTACCGCAGGAGATGGATCGACCATGATAATTCAAGGGTAGAGCCAGATTAGCTTAATCTGGTTCTACCCTTGAATTATCATGGTCGATTCATCTCCTGGAACTGGTATATAGTTGTTAAGTGACACCTCTAAAAGAAGATGTGCAGATCGTATTAGCTTCGTGAACCACTATGGACTAGTGATTATCTAAGCTTTTGACAGTTGACTTTCGTTCACTTCGACATTTGTTCTAGTGATAATTGTTTTCTTTCTTTTTTCAGCTTCATTGAGTACTGCAAGAAGGAGGGGGCACTGCGAAACAAGGAACTGGTTCGCTCAGACAATGACAGTTCTCTGGGCAAGCTGGCTGACCTGCTGTTTCAAGTGACAATCTCCCAAGAAGGCAGGTTTACACACACCGTCTTTCACGCCATTTAAGCTGTTCACGCGCATGCACAAAGGCTTCTGCGTGCGCACACACATCAACACACACCACTGCTAGGGTTAACGCTTTGTGTTTCGGTAGCAGTTTTAGTCGCGATGATCCCTGTAGGAATCATCGCGACTAAAACTGCTACTGACACGCAAAGGGTTAATGTTGTAGATTCATACTTGCTGTGTTTTTTCCACAGCGGTATCATGCTCAAACCTTGTTATGGTGAAGAGTCAAAGGATGTCAATAAGAATGTATGTGTGCTGAAAATAGTAAGATTTTTCCAACTCTGAAGTCTTACTTGGCACAGACTCTCACAAGCCTGTGCAGAGTTTGAGTTTTAGTCAACAGGCCTTAATTAACTTTGAATTTGTTGTTCCGTTTTGTTTCAGCGCCAACAGCAGAGGAGGTGAGCCGAGTGAATGACCAGCAGGAGTTTCGCCGCGACCATTGATGAACACAGTCATTACATGGAGACTTTGTGCTCAGCCATCATCATGCTGCACCAGAAATGGGACGTTCCAAACGTACATTTATGGCGAGGCACGAGTTCCATGCAGGTAGTTCAAGATAGCATTAGACTGCTAGGAAAGCGGCCATTGTGAATGCAGCCTCCAGTACTGTTAATTGTACCAGTGGATGCATACGCAACAAGGTATTCTGACTGACCTATCACTCCGTCTTAAATTGTGCCATACAGTGGAGTCCACTTAACACGAATTTCTGGGGACAGGGAAAATTAGTTCGTGTAAAACGTATTTTGTGTTAACCGATTTAGACTAAAACTTGTTCACAGTCTGAAACAAGAAAGTGTGTGGGAGATGTGCATCTGAGTGTGCCCTACCCTTAAGGTTAAAAGTGCACATTATCATACTTTACCTGCTTACTCTCATCTCAAAAGGAAAACAATAGACCACATGCATACAGCCCGTGGATTTAATGTACAATCCATCAGGAAAACAACAATCCCATCTGATGAAACAGCTCTGTAACCACGTGCAGTGTAGGAGCTAGTGTACTATTTTTAGCTGTGTACCAATGTGTACGGGCAATACTATGAACGCTTCACGTTGATTAGTGTCACAATCCTTGGAACTGCTGTTTTCACCCTCTGTAGCACTTTGTGTCTATTGCTTACAGATCAGATCTGTATGTGTTTATCACACTCGTATTGAGGAATGAAAAATTAAGCGCTAAAAATAACCAACTGAATGATTAATACACACGTACAAGATCGGCAGAATACAGAAACACTTTCAGTTGAGATGGCAGTTCCCCCATCTCACTCACTCCCGCCGCACATCACATGGTCGGTCTTTGTCTTTGGTTGAATGAAGAATGGGAAAGGAAGAATTTCATCTAGACTAACTCACTATGTTTGCCACCGATTGATCATTTTCAGAAACAGGGCTCTATGTACAAAAACGTGCAGCGCCTCCCATCCCTCCTCTCTCCCTCACCCACCACTACTACCCCCCTCCCTCTTGCTAGGCAGTGTGTGTGTACGGAACCTGCGGCGGATGTGTGTCCGTCGGCGTCCTCTTTCACTTGTGTACCGATACACGTGAGTACGCGTGTTGAGCATTAGTGCTTGAAAACAATAGATAGCCTCTGCCATTGGCGATGCAGATCGGACCGAGGTGTGAAAGCTAACGTGCGGTCATGCAGGCATATTAGCGTTTGCATAACGGAGTTCGCGGCTACATCTGAAAGCAAAGCTTCCGCTTGCGGTGTTGCACGGAGGATGGAATCATCTCAGTCCTTGGGATGGTTGTTCGTGTTAAACAGGTGAAAATACTATAAAATGTTCTTTTGGGGAAACAAAATCATCTTCGTGTTAAGCATGAATTTCGAGTTAAGCATTTCATGTTAAACATGAAATTTTAATAGAGAACAAGAGGGCTCTCAGCCGGGAATTTAAAAACGTTTCGTGTTAACCAGAAGTTTGTGTAAAGTGTGTTCGTGTTAACTGGACTCCACTGTATATGAATACATGACAAATTAAGTTAGTTTTCAAGAACTTATAGAAATGCACTTCGAGTTGTGTACAGGTGTTGGTATGTAATTTTTGACATTACAGCTCTTCTCCATAAGGTCCAAAATAAGAAACCAAACACATTGGACACAGTACAATGTACATGTATTAATGTCTCTGATATCGGAGTGCCTTGACCAAAGTGGTCTGATGAAATGTGTTTTGATTTTACAGTATAGCGTCTTGCTGGCACACCTAAACGTTTTGTTGTTTGTTTTAGTGTGTATGTGCCTTAGATTTTGCCTTGTCTGTCATCTAGCATTTTCCTTGCATCGTTTGTTGAATCTTTTTTTAAAGAAAGAAGTGGATTGTACATCATGTATTTTTTATCATTGGGTTTACTTTTATATGACGTCATTAGTGGTGCAAATTGTGTGCTTTACAACATATGTACACTGAAATTTTCGAGAGTATTTTTTTTTTTTTTTTATAGTGATTGGTTTTCTTTTTTAAGGTCTGTACCAGTTTCCAAGGATTGTTTTATGCCTAGAGATTATTGTCTTTTGTCTTATAGACTTTTACATACATGTTTACAAAAGCAATGTTTTAGCCCCTTTGTGCTTACAGTCACCAGTATTGTAAATAGTGCCAGTGGCTGCACGCACAAGGGGTTTAATACTATTAGCGCTTTGTAAAATAATTATGATTAGTGCTTCGTAAAGTGAGTAGACTGCTCGGTGATGAAAAAACAAGGTCTTATTTTGGCGTACACATTCCATTCATGCTTGCTGGGGAGAATACTTTGATGATTGCATGGTGCAGCCTGTGGTGAAGTTAACCCTATCAACGTAATTCAGACTTTGTTAACCCCTTCACTGCTGGAAAAATGTGAACGCCACCCAACTGAAAGAGGCAAAGAACCTCATGAGCCCCCGCATCTGCGGGGGCTCATGAGGTTCTTTGCCTCTTGCAGTTGGCTGCCTCTTTGTTCTTTGCCTCTTGCTGACCCAGTTCATACCTGTGTTCCTTGGATTGATGGGATTATTCACAGTTGAATTTACCATGCTTTCAACAGCATAATCTTGCGTCCATTGTCAGTGAAGGGGTTTGGTCACAGTTAAAGAGCCACTCGATTCACTGCACCATAATAGAACTTGAAAATGTTCTTTCTTGCGTCATATTTGCATGATATAATCAACTTTTCTTTACATATCAGCCTTTTCCACATTCTTGGAGTTAATGTAATTAAGCTTGTTTTGTCTGATTAAGGGTGATTACAAACTTTACTTTGGTCAGCACACATTTCAGGTGATCAGATTCTGGGCAGCCAATAAAACATACTCATCTGTGATTTTGGACCTTACGGGTCCAGTCCGGTAAAGTTCAAATTCACAAACCTGCGCGCTGATATGATTTTCGGTGTCCATTTCTTTTATGTTAATGCCAGTATCACAATAGGGTGAGGACAATTTCGAGGGTGCTTTTTAAGATCTACATAGCATATGTTGGTCTGTGTTTGTAGACTTTATGGCTAGCAGCTGTAAGGTCCAAACTCACAAACCAGGTCACGTGTATACATACTGCCTGTGGCTTTGCATCTTTTGTAGCATGAAAAACGCCGCAAGTGTTCCCTCGCTAAAACCCAGACCAAAAAGGCAACTGCCAAGCATGTAAAATGCACGAAAGAACCCAAAAGAGAAAGAAACACGCTTAGAAAAGACAGTTACAACATTATTTATATTTACCCTTTTTCAAAGATTAATAAATTGTGTTGTAACTGTTGTAAGCGTGTTTCTTTCTCTTTTGGGTTCTTCCCACAATTGTTTGTGTGTTTAGAAAAATGTGCGTTCGGTGCAAAGTTATACAACTTGCCAGAAGTCAAGTTGTATAACATTTGCATCATGTGCACATTTATCATCCGCAAGTTTTAATTTAGCAAATCAATTATTTGATTCTGGTCTGTGATTTAGGGCCTTACGGCTCATGGCTGTAAGTCCAAAATCACAGACCTGCACACACATTATGAAATGATTACAGCCGGTGCATCCTGTCATTGTAAATATGATCAGCGAGTTATTTGTGTAGACTTTAACCCATTTAACCCCAAGGCCTCATTTTAGAGGTGTCACTGAACAGCTATGTACGAGCTCCTGCAGATGGATCGACCATGATAATTCAAGGGTAGTGCCAGATCAGCTTGGCGCTTTATTATCATTGTCGATCCATCATCACCTGCAATAGTGTCGGGGTGAAAGGGGTTAATTGATGATGGTCAAAGACTGGTGATGTGTGCACTTTTGATTCTTTGTTGTCTTGACAGTTTTTCATGAATCCAACATGCAGCAGCCCAGTGTACATTTACCTGCATACCAGTGACAGTCTGTTGTTTTCTGTTTGTTACTTCTGGTACCCCACAAGGGGTGAAGGTTGTACAAGTTTTAATTTTTTAACAGTTTTAAATTTGAATTTTTACATTGATGCAGCACTTCTTGCACGATACATCTGTACCAGATGCATGGGAACAATGGCTTATACATTAGCTAGACAAAACACCAACATGGGGTGGTTGTTAACCCAGCACTGCCATTTGTTGCAGATTGTGGTTCAGAAGTCTAAGTTAACCCATTACATCCTGAGGCTGATTTTTTTTTTTAATCGCTTGTCCTTTGAAGGCTACATTAAAGATTAGGAGATAGATCAACTGTTTTAGTTCAAGGGCTGTGCCAGAATAGCTTGGCGCCTGAGGCACCAAGCTATTCTGGCACCACCCTTGAACTAGTCAAGTTTATTTCAAGCAGTGGTGTATCAGGATGAAAAGGGTCAATTTAGCGTCACAGAACCACAGCAGCTACCCACAGAACATGGATACAATGCAAAGTCAGGGACGGATCAGATACCTCCTGTTTTGTGGGGTGGGGGGGGGGGGGGGGGGGGTCCAGTACAAGGAGTAGCGAATATAGATTTTTCCTTTTGTGTTTTTTTTTTTTTTTTCTGTTTGGTTTGTGGGGTTTTTTTTTTTGTGTGTGTGTTGTTTTTTTTTGTTTGTTTTTGGGTGGGGGGGGGGGGGGGTGGCAAACTGGGGATCTGTGCTTCTTTCAGGTGAATCATGTTTACATGTTCGTGGGGGGGGGGGGGGGGGGGTCCCAAATTGTCGCGATCTGTGCTTTCAGGTGAGTCATGTTTGGGGGGGGGGGGGGGGGGGCGCGGGGGGGAGCGAGCAGGTCCAACTTTCTACAGCCCGATTTTTTTATTTTTTGTAGGGGGGGGGGGGGGGGGGGGGGGGTAGGGTAGGTATTAGTTCCAGTACAAGGAGTTAACATATAGTAAAATGCTGTATCGACCTACCAACTGTTGTTTTAGGTTTGTCAGCATGCCAATCGGCTGTTACTTGCGCCGCAGATTTTCAAAGTGCTACGCTTTCTCAGTGTTGCAAAGGCTCAAAAAATCAGGTATGGAAAACGTCAAATTTGGGCCATGTTTAGAGTCGGTGTCCAAAAGTGACATTCAGAAAATGCTACATATCCTTTAAATATCGGAAACCGCTCGATAAAAGTGTTTGGCCATGACTTGCGTGCTATGTTGACATAACATATTTTAACCCTCTTAACTCCACGGCCGCATTTCCAAACTTTTGGAGGCGTTGTCTAACGACTATGTACCAGTTGTAGGAGATGGATTGATCATGATCATTCAAGGGTAGTGCCAGATGAGCTTGGCGCCTTCAGGCGCCAAGCTCATCTGGCACTACTGTTGAATTATCGTGATCAATCCATCTCCTGCTGCAGGGCTAAAAGGGTTAAGGAAAATACTTATTCTCAAAATTATCTGAAAAAAAAACAACTCGTAATTCAGTCTCCTTTCTTAGTCGTAGAACTCGCGGATTTCAGCTAGGAAAGCCACGGTTGGCCGGCACCTGCTGTTAACAATATGTTTAAAGGAAAAATGGAGGGGGGGGGGGGGGGGGCACACTGGTCGCCTCCCTGGATCTGCAGCACTCGTGCGTATCCGATTGGGAAAGGTAACAAGTGGTGAGGGGAGTCGATGTGCAGTAATAGCAAGTAAACAAAATAAGAGGACATTAACCCTCAGGCTGTCGATTGCGCTTTTTGTCGCCATGATTCCTGCAGGAATCGTGGCGACAAAAAGCGCTACCGACAGTCAAAACGTTAGAGGACTGATAATGTAAAATGTTTTGACTGGGTCACTTTTTATGTTCACCTTTTATATTCTTAACGATATATTTAAAGGGCGGGAGAGGGGTGTGTGTGAGGGGGGGTGGGGGTTAAGCAGAATTCCTCAGGTCTTTAACGTTTTGTTGGGTTTTTTTGGGTGGGGGGTCATTTTGTTGTTTATCCAGTAAAATCAATTTATTATTGACAAAACAATTTGCTTGTGAATGCACTGTCATAACAATAAAAACGTGATGCGGTATTGTATTCCAGATTGGTTGTAGTGCCGTGTGTGTTTTGTCAGTTCTGAAACTGTGTGCTTAAATGTAGTCGGCTGATCTACCTTTTCAGCAAATCCGATGACATTATGGTGCTTGTGAACACTCGTATATCACCAGTTTATAACACACTGTAAAGGTGAATATTTATTTACACACACGCGCGCGCGCAGACGGCTTTGCCGCGCGTTATAAAGTGGCTGGCCGAAAGAAATTTGCCACAAACTGCCCGGTGATGTCTTATCCCTGTGGGTGTCGGTAGCGGTTTTAGTCGCGATGATTCCTGTCGGAATCATCCCGACAAAAACCGCTACCGACACGTACAGCGTTAAAGCGGTCTGTTTCGCTTAGCTTAAAATTCGCCGATACAACAGCAGGTTTTATCAATGTTGTCTTGCCTCAACTCTTTTATACCCTTCTTTTCACAGTCCATGTGAGTAGGCTGTACACATGCCAGAGGCCGCGTTTTCCACTGCCGTTCAGTTGTAACGGAAGAAACTCTCTTGCGTACAAACTTGAAAAAGAGCAGAGAAGTCTTTCATTTTACGACTTTCAAACTTCATAATTTTAACCCTTATCATACTGAGGCTAAAAGCTTCACATTTGTACACTGCCATATGCAAGCTACATTATAGTACTTACAGATGAGGACTGATATAGATGAATGGCTTTAGTTCAAGGGTGGTGCCAGAATAGCTTGGCGCCTAGAGGCGCCACGCTATTCTGGCACTACCCTTGAACCATTTTAGTCAAACTTATTTCATACAGTGCAGTGTATTCCGATTGATAAGGGTTAAGCTAGCACTTTTCTCCAGATTTATTTTCAGACTTGCTAAGCACATCGCGATGTAGTTACCTTTACACACAAACGGCTGGATGGGATGCAGTTGCTGTTTCCATTTCAAGTTGCAGTATAACACCAAATGGACAACCCCCCCCCACCCCCCCCCCCCCCCCCCCCCCCCCCCCCCCATTTCATGCACACGCAGGTACTCCGTACAGTACCTTTCCAGCAACTGCACGGCTGATGCACAAGGAGTTAACCGTTTGGCTGTTGGTAGCGCTTTTTGTGACGCCTGTTTTCAGTCATCTAGGACCACCCCACCAATTTACGAACAGGAGATGCTGGTGTATAATCGGCACGTAGCACTCGCACATACTGAGTGCAGGGTACGCACTATTTTTGTTTGTTTTCAATTCAATTTTTAAAATTATTATTTAGCCCTTAACACATTCTAGCCCATGACCAAAATCCCCAAATTTTGAAGTTGCTCTCTGAATGACAGAATTACAATTCTAGTGACAGATCGAGCATGATAGTTCAATGGTGGTGCCACAGGCGCCAAGCTATTCTGGCACCACCCTTGAACTATCATTCTTGATCCATGTCTTGCTGTGGTGTGTTGGGTCTGAACGAGTTATAGGGCAATGACAGTTTTGTGGACGGGGCAATAAGTCAACTCAAAATTATTCAATAAACATTAATTAATAGTAAGACGATCTAATATAAAAACTGTGTTTAATACTGGAATACTAAATCTGTAAAGGACTTCCAATATTATGATCAAGACATATTAAGACTAAACACAAAATCAATAATCAATATTATTTTATTCTAAAGTCTATATTTCAAAACAAAAGTGACACTTAAACTAATACATATACTAAGACATTCTAAAAACTGTATTATCTTATATTACTGTTTATTTTATTGTTTTTATCTAGTATAATGGACCGGGTATCAAATCGGCAGCAGAAATGCAATCGGTTCCCTGTGTAATCTTCGAAGATCAAAAACGACAAACCGCTAATTCCGTACATACTGTTAATTCTTCGTATCCCTGCCAGCCGCTCCGCAACATCAGTATTACTTACGCCTGTCACCCCTCCCAGGGTATAGGCCGTCGATGAGAGACCTCAAGCGACTCCTGTCCTGTGCTTCTCCTTCGATTTTACTCCAGGTGGTTCCCAGTCTCTTGATGTCTGCTTGGAGGTCTCGACGCCAGGTGTTTCTCGGCCTGCCTCTTTTCCTCTTTCCCTGGGGGTTCCATGGCAATGCCTGCCTAGTGATCCTGGACACTGGCTTTCTCAGACTGTGACCAATCCATCCCCATCTTCTTCGCCCAATTTCATTCTCTGCTGTTGTCTGCTCTGTTCTCTCCCAGAGTCTGACGTTGTTGATCTTCTCTGGCCAGTGGCCAAGATTCTTCTAAGGCAACTGTTTATAAAGATCTGTACTCTGTTGACTGTGGATTTTGTCAACCTCCAAGTCTCTGCTCCATATACGTTTGAGTTGCAAATCCGGACTTTGGTGTGTTGTGACAGCTCTCTGGAGCTCCACACTTTTTTTCAACTGAAGAAAGGCTGCTCTTGCTTTACCGATTCGTGCTCGGACATCTGCATCAGTGTCGCCATTTTTTGTCGATGATGCTCCCGAGATAGGTGAAGGACTCTACCTCCTCCAAAGGGGTGCCAGCAAGCAAGACTGGTTCTTCCCTGGTTGCGTTCAGCCTCATTGTCTTTGTTTTCTGTTTGTGGATGGTGAGGCCTCGTGGTCTTGTCCTGCATTTGTTGATGAGTGTGGGACAGTAAAGCCAAGTCATCTGCAAAATCAAGGTCGTCAAGCTGTGTCAGCAGTGTCCACTGTATTCCACTTCTCTGCTCAGTGGTCCTCTTCATGACCCAGTCTATGGCCAGTAGGAAGAGGAACGGAGACAGCAGACACCCCTGCCTGACGCCGGTTCTGACCTGGAGCTCCCTGGTGAACTGCCCTTCGTGGATCACGCGACATGTCATGCCATCGTAGCTGCTCTTGATCAGGCAGACGAGCTTTGTGGGTACACCGTAGTGTCGTAGGAGTTTCCACAAAGTCTCTCCGTCCACGCTGTCAAATGCTTTCTCGTAATCCTCAAAGTTGACGTACAGCGGGAGCTCCACTCCAGAGACTGTTCCACGATGATGCGGAGAGTGGCGTTTTGGTCTGTACATGAACGGGTTGTTTTTTTTTTTTCTGAATCCTGCTTGCTAGTCTCTCAGTGGGGGTCGACGGAGCTCTTCGTTCTCTCCAGGATGATCCTGTTGAAGACCTTTCCTGATACTGACAGCAAGGTGATTCCTCTGTAGTTGGAACACTTGCTGAGGTCGCCTTTCTTGGGAAGCTTGATTAGATACCCCTCCTTCCAGTCAGCCGGCATCACCTCCTCTTCCCAGATCTTTCCAAACAGTAGATACAGCAGCTCTACTGTTGTCTCTAGGTCTGCTTTCAGAGTCTCCGCTGGGATGCCATCTGGCCTTGCTGCATTGCCGTTCTTCAAAAATGCCACTGCTCTTCTGATCTCTTCCCGGCTGGGTCTGTCACAGCTGATGGGTAGGTCAGTCTCTGCTGGCTGAATGTCTGGGGGGGGGGGGGGGGGGGGTCAGTAACTCTTCAAAATACTCGACCCATCTGTCGAATTGGTCTGCTCTGTCTGCAATAGGCTTGCCTTCTTTGTCTTTTACTGGTCTTTCTGTATGGCCATACTTGCCTGACAATCTTCTGGTAATATCGTAGAGCTGTTTCCTGTTGCCGCTGCCTGCTGCCTTTTCTGCCTCTGCTGCCAGGCTGTCTGTGTAGGCCCTCTTGTCTGCCCTGATACTCCTCTTCACCTCGCGGTTGGCTTCCGAGTATTCCTCCTGTGCCCTTGCTTTGGCTGCTCTCGTGCGACTGTTGTTGACAACCGCTTTCTTCTGCTTCCTCACTTCTATCTTCTTCAAGGTCTGTGCCGACAGCCAGTCCTTGTGATGGCGTTTCCTGAACACTACAGTGTCTTTGCAGGTTGAGTTCAGCGCCTCTCTGCCTTCCACTGCTGCTCTGTGGTGACCGCCTCCTCTTCGTTTACTAGCTCCTGTAACGCTTGAAAACGGTTGGACATCACCAGTTTGAACTCTTCTCTCACTCCAGTCTCTCTCAGGAGGCCTACATTATAGCGCTGTCTTCTTGTTGTCTCTGTGTGGCTTTTCTTTAACTTGAGCTTTATTCTTAAGGTAAGCAAATGGTGGTCTGAGGCGACATCTGCTCCCGCCTCCTCACTCGAACATCTAGAAGGGATCTTCTAAATTTTCTTGCTAATGCAGATATGGTCGGTCTATTTGGTTCTCTGTAGTATGGTCAGGTGAGACCCAAGTTGCTTTGTGTATTCTTCAGTGTGGGAAGATGCTGCCTCCAATGACAAGTCTGTTAAGAGCATAAAAGTCTACAAACCTCTCCCCGTTCTCACTCATCTCCCCTAGTCCCTGTCTCCCCATCACCTCTTCATATCCGGTGTTGACCTCCCCTATTTTGCCATTAAAATCGCCCATGACGATGATGATGTCTCAGTCGCTCCGTACATTTGTCCACAGCACTCTGGAGTCGGTCGTAGAACTCTTGTTTCTCTTCCTCGTCACGGTCATTAGTGGGCGCATAACATTGGATGACGTTGAGTTTAATCTTTTTCCTGGAGTTCTAAAGGCTGCTGTGATAATTCTTGGCCCCAGAGGTTCCCAGCCCATCAGCGCTCTCTGTGCCACTGGCGACAGCATGAATGCTACACCTTCTGTAGGGGGGGGGGGGGGGGGGCATTCTCCTCTTCATGACCTGAATACAGAATCATCTCCCCACTTGACAGCCTTTTCTGCCCAGACTGCGTCCATCTGGCTTCACCGATACCTAGCAGGGAAAGGTTGTACTTTTGCCTTTCCGCTGCTATCTGGGCGGCCTTGCCGCTCTGGTACATGGTCTTGACATTCCATGTGCCCATGATTGTGTCCCTGGATAGAGAGAGGCGGCTCGGTCCTGTGGCTTCCGAAGACTTCCGGCTTTCACCTCACGACGTCATAAATCTTCTGGTAGTAGAAGAGGCCTTCCTCCTCTAGGGAAGGAATTGCTGTTTGTCTATTCGGCGTTTTTGTAGCTGTTTACTTATTTGCAGGGTGGGGAAGCTACCCCCACGCCCAGCCCCCTTACTAGGAGGACCAGGGGTTTTCTGTCGGGGTCTCCTTCCCTTGGACCATGTTGGTTCACGGCACCTTATTTCATTCGGTGCACCCCTCTCGCGAGGGACCCCCTATCCACCACCCAGGGGACGCGCCTCAACGCCATATGGTCCCAGCGCGAGGAACATCAGTATGCTGACGAGAAAAAGAAATGTGACAAGTTTGGGAATCCTCGGTGTAACGCACGCAGACTTGCCCACAGTCGCACGTACAGACTCTCACGCAACAGACGCATACACCGCCACTGACTCAGACGGGCGCATTCATGCGGTAAAACAAACACACGGGTTCCCTTTCTAAAGTGACTTTTATACAATATAAATATACCCAAAAAAAAAAAAACGCTCACACTATCAAGCTATATACATCACATACACATTACCATATCTTTGCCCGGCTAGGTTTTAGTCTCTCATTGTCTCCAACCTGTTTGATGTCATTGCCTGGTTACGTTGGTCCTTCTCACGTCTAGGCGTGAAAGTCCTTCGTCGTACGTTTTGTTCTTGTCTTTGTGTCGGGTTTGTGGGTGTGTCCTTGTTATGGTGTGTGTTGGGCGCGGTTGTCCGCTGTGGGGTGCGGCGGGGTTGTTGTTGTGGTTCTTGAGTTGGTTTCTCCAAACCTGTTTGATGTCATGCCTGGTTACGTTGGGTCCTTCTCAGCCCGTCTAGGCGGTTGAAATTGAAAGTCCTTCGTCGTGACGTATCTTCTTGCCGTTCTTGTTCCTCTTTGGCACGGACGTCCTCGTTCTCGTACGGTAGCGCAGTTCTCGCTTTGACTCGGGCGTCTTGGTCCCGGTCAGACTCACTCTCAGTGAAGAGCTGGAGGGATGACCTCACGTTAGGTCCCACCTGTGACTCGACGTCTCGGCGTCCGTCGTTCCACTCTTTACAAGAACTCTAAACACAACAACAAGAATCCAAACGTAACGCTTGCTAAACACACAACATATTGGATCAACGAGAAACGTCACGTAACCTGACTGATAACAAATAACTCACACGTTCATTCACACACACACACGTGCTTCATAAACTGTCTATTTCCGTAACACCCCTATATCTCTGTCACTATCTTGAAACAGACTATAGCCTAACACTCTTGCTATACATTACTCTATACACTGGAAAAGACTATGCTTAACCAACCACGTACTATCTTCATAGCGGCTTAGACATACACACCTCGCATTCTTTTATTTATTTATCTCGGTAACATCTATACAAAAACAACGGTTAAAGTTCCCCGAATTCTAAACATACATAACTAAACCAAACCGGAACACCGCTATACAACCACATTACTCTTACCAACGCATACTGTCTTTAACTAAACAACTATCAATACTACATTTATAGAAACATACCTGAAATCTAGGCTTCAGAGTCTTGGAATGCGGGCTAGGTATCTCAAACACAACCGTTCCATACGACAAGACAGCCCGCACTACCGATCTAGAGACAGACAGCTTCCGCCTAGAACTCACTAAACAGAACTCACTAAAAATCCCGTGCTAACCATGTCCTACAGATTTCACGTGCATCTAGTGCCACACGGACTACCGGCACAAACAAACCGTTAACAAAAACCGTACCGTACTAATCCTACTGTGTGAGCACTATATACGAGCATAGAGCTTCATCACAATTCCCCCTTCCTCGGGGGAAAAAAAAAGAAACGACCGAGTTTCTTTTTAAGACGACTCGACGTACTACACTATCCTAAAACACGAAGGGACTAACTTTTACTATCCAGAATACAAGAAAAAACATATTACAGCCTCAACGCATGCCCCTGAACCTCAAAATTCAACACTCCACTCTCTGATCGCACAGCGAACGCGAAAACAGAACCAACGCGCTAAAATCCTCCAGAAATGAAAACGATCCAACGGCTGCCCACACACAAAACACACAATCGCGAGACTCCAATCTCCGATCTACCTACATATTGGGTGCTGAGCGGCATTTCTGTCTGACAGAAGTATGCCGTCTCAGACCAACCCGACTATTGGGCCACACCCGCTGACCGATCCCCTGATTCTTGACGGAAATAACACGTTCCCTCTGCCATACCAGGACTGTTAGGACATTGATGAGCCAGATGGCCGTACCCCTGACATGTGAAACACTGAGCCCTGAACTACTGCTAGGACAGTCACGACTAAATTGACCGTATGCATGACACGCAAAACACTGAGTGTCCGAATTCGCCATACGACCACGACTGACCATACCCACGACCAGATGTTTCTCCTCGTGCGTACGTCAGTATCGCGGCGACCGCTACTGCTGATACCTCGATCACCGCGTCGAAAACGCAAAGTACCCCTTCCGTTAACCAGCTGGGCTCCACGTAAAGATTGACGCCCCGGTAACCCCCAGTCGTGTTAGCAGCGACCAACCCGACCGGCGGTGTCGGCTCGGTCCTACGCGCGAGGTTTTTCGTAGGATGCGCCATCCGAAAAGCCTCCGCGTTCTGTACTAACTCGTCCGTAGTCTTGAGGTTACGCTCCCTCAAGAATACCGCTAGATCCTTGGAAACGCTACCAAAGAACTGTTCAGCCAACATGAGATCGAACAATGCTTCGTACGTGTGGTCGATCTTTGACAGTTTGACCCAACGTACGAGCAAATGGGACAACCGTTTGCCAAACGACATAAACGATTCCCCTGTCTCTGGCCGACAAGCTCTCAAGCTTTCTCTAAAACCTTCCGCATTACACTGAAACTGCTGTAAGAGACACTGACTCCTTCAAAGTCTCGTAATCTATGTTCCCCGAAACGTTCAAGCTATGGTAAAGACTCAAAGCCTGACCCTCTAGCACAGAAGAAAGCAAAACGGGCCAGTTGGCAGAAGGCCAACTCAACGCCTGCGCATGAGACTCGAAACGACACAAAAAAGCGTCAATAGAGTCCACGGACTCTTTAAACATCGGCAGTCTAGGAAAATTCCGTATGCCCCGGCCTACTGAATCACTCTCTGCACTAGACCCCGCATCCCGAGCTAACTGTAGTTGCACCTCTCTATCCCTCTCCTTTTCTTCCCTCTGATACTCTAGCTCCTCCTTCCTAAAGATTCTATCTTTTCTTCTCTCTCCCTCTGAACTTCAATTTCTTTCTCTTTTAAAGCCCGTTCCTTTTCGTCTTTCTCTCTCTGAAACGCTCTCTCTTCTCTCTGTACTTCTAATTCCTTCTCCTTTAAGAACCTTTCTTTCTCTTCTCTCTCTCTCAGTCTCTGTACTTCTAACTCCTTCTCCTTAAAGACTCTTTCTTTCGCTTCTCGCTCTCTCTGAGCTTCTAACTCTTTCTCTTCTCTCAGTATCTGCATTTCTAACTCTTTCTCCTCTTTAAGTTTACGAATTTCTAATTCTTTCTCGTCCCTCACCCTCTGAACCTCTAACTCTTTCTCTTTTAGTACTCTCTCTTCTCTCTGAAGTTCTCTCTCTCTCTCTCTCTCGCCCTATCTTCCCTGTCCCTACACTTCTCAACATAATCAAAAAGTTTCTCGTCCTTAAGACCTAGCCTTTCGCCTTGCTTAATATAAGCCTCTACCGGGTCTACCTCCATATTTGCTACAACAACTTCCCACTTGAAAACGTAAATATACAAATCACAACCAAATCAACATCAAAACTTAAAATGAAAACCCACAACAATATCAACCTACGCAGAAAATATATACCGCTAAAACAGGGTCACCACTGTAACGCACGCAGACTTGCCCACAGTCGCACGTACAGACTCACGCAACAGACGCATACACCGCCACTGACTCAGACGGGCGCATTCATGCGGTAAAACAAACACACGGGTTCCCTTTCTAAAGTGACTTTTATACAATATAAATATACCCAAAAAACGCTCACACTATCAAGCTATATACATCACATACACATCACCATATCTTTGCCCGGCTAGGTTTTAGTCTCTCATTGTCTCCAACCTGTTTGATGTTATTGCCTGGTTACGTTGGTCCTTCTCACGTCTAGGCGTGAAAGTCCTTCGTCGTACGCTTCTTCTTGCCGTCTTGTCTCTTTGGCACGGACGTCCTCGTTCTCGTACGGTAGCGCAGTTCTCGCTTTGACTCGGGCGTCTTGGTCCCGGTCAGACTCACTCTCAGCTGAAGAGCTGGAGGGATGACCTCACGTTAGGTCCCACCTGTGACTCGACGTCTCGGCGTCCGTCGTTCCACTCTTTACAAGAACTCTAAACACAAAAACAAGAATCCAAACGTAACGCTTGCTAAACACACAACATATTGGATCAATGAGAAACGTCACGTAACCTGGCTGATACAAATAACTCACATGTTCATTCACACACACACACGTGCTTCATAAACTATTTCCGTAACACCCCTATATCTCTGTCACTGATCTTGAAACAGACTATAGCCTAACACTCTTGCTATACATTACTCTATACACTGGAAAAGACTATGCTTAACCAACCACGTACTATCTTCATAGCGGCTTAGACATACACACCTCGCATTCTTTTATTTATCTATCTCGGTAACAACTATACAAAAACACCGGTTACTTCCCCGAATTCTAAACATACATAACTAAACCAAACCGGAACACCGCTATACAACCACATTACTCTTACCAACGCATACTGTCTTTAACTAAACAACTATCAATACTACATTTATAGAAACATACCTGAACTCTAGGCCGTTCTTGGAATGCGGGCTAGGTATCTCAAACACAACCGTTCCATACGACAAGACAGCCCGCACTACCGATCTAGACCTCTGACAGACACAGCTTCCGCCTAGAACTCACTAAACAGAACGGCCCACTAAAAATCCCGTGCTAACCATGTCCTACAGATTTCACGTGCATCTAGTGCCACACGGACTACCGGCACAAACAAACCGTTAACAAAAACCGTACCGTACTAATCCTACTGTGTGAGCACTATGTACGAGCATAGAGCTTCATCACACTCGGAAACACTAGTGTTTCCAAAGCGAGATTCCGAAAATGTCGCATTTCTTTTGCTTGTAGGTATATTTCTAATTGCGTATTCTTCGTAAACTGATTTTCGATAGCACTGCCAGCCTTCGGCGCAACATCAGCACACTGACGAGCAAAAGAAATGCGACACTATTAGTCATCGGAAACACTTTAGGCTCGGTGCACTTTAGTGTTTCCGGCGATCTTTCCGAAAATGTCGCATTAGTCTTTTGCTCGTCGATCAGTATATTTGTCGACGAGACTAACGGCCGCCGGCTAGCATCGGTACTTCTTGGCTGCAGGTGCGGTATACGTTTCCTTCTGGGAAGGGGGGTGGGGGGGGGGGGAAGAAGACTGATGAAGAAGAAGAAAACTAAAAAACTGAAAAGCCGAGACGTGAAATGATAACCGGTTTGCGAACACCTGGGCGGAGGGGGCGGGGAGGAGGTATACGGCGAAGGTGTGGGGGGGGGGGAGGGGCGGTATACGGCGAAGGTGTGGGGGGGGGGAGGGGCGGTATACGGCGAAGGTGAGCAATCAGTCCGGGTTATCCGCCTCTGAAAAATCAAGCATGAAAAATTTAAAGGTCTTCTCATATTTCAATTCTCAATTTCTTTTTTTCTCCGGCCAAACTGTAATAAATACAAACAATAGATTCTAATGACTGTTTCTCCTTCGTACTTTTTTCTCCAAAACTGAGTAAATATACCGAGAAGCCAAAGAAATGCGACATTCTTGTAGTCATCGGAAACATTTTGGCCGATGATTCCAGCAGTCCAAAAATGTCGCATTTCTTTTGCTCCGCAGTATATTCACCAAAGTATTCTCGGGGAGGGGGGGGGGGGGGGGCTTACCCCTTGCCTTCGTACGCCGGCTACTCAGTGTCGGCAACCGGCCGGCGTTTTCGTACTGAGCTGACCGTCACTCGAGGCACGAGCGGACTTGCCGCTCAGTAGTAAGTTCAAGATGCTGTGAGGTTACATCAACACGCAGTACTAAAAAGTTAAAGACAACTCCGGCTCCAGCGTGAGGAGTCCTTTCCTCAGCCACGGTCTAGATCGAGTCAAGAGGAGACTCAGTGCTGAAGAAACGAATTCGCCGGCCGTTTTCCCTGGCCTGGGCTTATCTCCGTCTATCCGCGACTGAATGTTTTCTCAATGTATGTATTAGTATCAGTAATCGTATACCGTCTGTTGAGTCAAGACGGTGTTGTTTCATATTTTATATGCTGCGGTTATTGTTTTGTTTATATATTTGTTTTTTCAAAATACATTACCGATGGCATTACTATCTGGGAATACACTCTATTGCCTATAGATTTCAGCAAAATTGTGTGTAGCACACAACTGGGGAGGAGACACCGGGGATCCAAGCACTATGACCCCGGGTGGCCTCCCCTTACTACCCTATCCCGGCGAGCACAGGGCGACCTCGTCAGTTTCACTCATAGCTCGACCGGGGACGGTCGAGTTTTTGCCTTTCTCCGTTCTACGGGTTTCAGTGGTTTTTGACTGTGGGCTTGAATTGGAGTCTTCGATTCAGCCCTGGACTCACTACATTCGTGGTTTTTCCTTTGACAATTGGACTCATTGTGACCTGTGCGCCGACCGGTTTACCGGCTCTGACTTGTGAGTTCACCCTTGGCTTGGCCTTGGGGTTCGACGACGCACGTGACTTGTGCCCGGCTGGTTTGTGCAAGGTGGACTTCTTCGCCGGCTTAGCTGGTTTAGGGCCTTATGGCTTCTTCTGTGACGAAGACTTGCCGCCGTGCGGGGACTTCCAGTGGCCGGTTGATGCACTCGACTCTTGCTTGCCGTGTTCGGGCTGTGCCGCTTCGGACGGAACGTGTGATGGTGGCGCCGCTTGGACGGAAGACCGGTGTTCGCGCAGGTGGGACTTCTTCAGGCGTGACCGGTCCCCTCGCCCGCTTCGGTCTCCACGGGATCCTCCACGGGTGGACGTACTTCCCTCGGCGCATCGGGCTTTCCGGCCCACAGGTAAGTCCCCTTCTTGTACCGTTACCTCGCAGGTTCTCCCTCCCCTCTCCGAGTCTTCGGAGCAGGGTAGGCGAGTTTCGGAGTCACGCTCCCCACGCTCTGCTTCGTTAGCGCGTGGCTTGAGCCCATTTTGGTTCCCACCCCCCGCTCTGCTTCGGGCGAGCGGTCTGGGAGAGATGAGCGTTCGTCGGCCACCCCCGGCTCTAGGTCTCCGGAGCGGGGACGGGTGACGGAACGCAAGCATAAGCAAGAGAGTAAACGTGATAAGAAATGCTCTCGCTCACGCACCGAGGCTTCGGCACGTGACTCGAGACCGTTAGTAATGCTGCCTCCCCGCTCTGTATTTTCCGAACGGGCAAGGCATGCTTCGCTTTCTCCCCCCCCCCCCGCCCGCCCCGTCTCGCCTGGGCGGGCCCGGGGTGTGGTTGACTCTCGCCCCCCACGCTCTGAGGAGTCGGAGCGGGGGTCGCGTGCACATGAAGTAATGGTCCCCTCCCCGCTTCGCTTCGCCTGAGCGGGCTTGGCGTGACCGTAGACTGTCCCCCCCCCGTCTCGTATCGACCGGACGGGCCCGGTGTGACTTGGACCCTCGCCCCCCCCCCCCCCCCCCCCTCGCTCCGAGGCTTCGGAGCTGGGGCAGCGGGCTCATAAATCGTCCCCTCCCCGCTCCGCCTTTCCTGAGCGGGCTTGGCGTGACCCTAGACTGTCCCCCCCCCGCCTCGTATCGACCAGGCGGGCCCGGTGTGACATCGCGCGTCCTCCACGGTCCGACACATCGGACGGGGGGCCGCGTGCCCGGTATTTGTCCCCTCCCCGCTCCGCCTTTCCTGAGCGGGCTAGGGGTGACTATTGGCGGTCCCCCCCCCCCCCCCTCGCACCGGTTCTCCCGGGCGGGCCAGGGGTGACCAGGCCACTTCCTCAGTATTCCGATCGCGGTTTGTCGCTCACGTCGGCTGCCGCGTGCGGATCCCGACTTCGAGGTGGACCGTCGCTTTGCCACGGTCCCTCCGTCGCCGCGGCGCGCCTCTTTGCGTGCGTCGCGGGCGGCTGCGTCTACCTCGCGCGCGGCGGTGCGGCACTCTCGTAGCCGCTCGCCCCTTTCGTCTTTGCCGCGAGAAGATCAGTTTGGAACGGACGTCCTCAGCCTTCATCCGTCGGACTCGGCCTCGGCGATCTTCTTGCAGGACTCGGCGGCGGGTTCTCCTTCCCGCCTTTTTTCCGCTGTCGCGTCGGCCTCCGCCTCGTCAGACGTTGCCGGCCCTTCGCTCGGATCACAGTCGGTCCACGCTATGGGTGAGGCTTCAAGGCTTATCGCCAAGTCCCTACCGCCCGACGTCTGTCCGCCTTCGCCTCCTCCGAAGAGACAGGCTTCGGCCATGGTCGACGCGCAGAGGCAAGTCCAGCGCCGCAAGTCCCTCCCGCAAGCCGGCTTCCGGGACCTCACCGATGCTTCTCCGCCCAGCTGCGTAACGACGCTTTCGGCGACACGGGATACTTTACCGCCGCTCGATCGCCGGTGGGAAACAACTTAAGCTTCCGCCAGGCCTAGTACGCTGGACACTCCCAAGCCTTCGCCTTACCTTTTCCAGCGGTGGATGTGGCGGCCTTACTACAGGCGGGCGGCCGCAGGCTCGTCCAGAACTCGTGGCCTCGGCCTCTCGACAGGATCGCCTCCTTAGCGCGGATCTCGCTGGCGTGCTCGGGTTTGGAACTGGCTACCCAGGCAGCACTGCAGTGCCTACAGGATACGTGGGACCTGGAGGCTCAGTCCCCGCTTCGTGACGTGCGGTCCATCCTGATAGCGGCCAACCGGTCCGCCTACCATTCTTCCGCCACCGCCAGGGCAGCGGCTGCCAAATGCGACCTCTGGAGGAGGGATACCCTTTTGCGCCTCTGCTCGGACCTTCCCTTGTCAGTGAAGACCCAGCTCCGTCACGCCCCCTTAGGGGGTCCTCAGCTGTTCGGCGACACTTGGCACACCTTTAAGGAATCTTCCAAGGACTTGTGGCCCAAGCCTGCATCTAACCCAGCCTCGACCCGCTTTCGCGCCCCCCGCACGGCGGGGGTCGTGCCCAGCGGTCTTTCAGGCCCTCCTTCTCTACAGTCGGATCTTCACGAGGTCGGGCCCGTCCATTCCAGGCTACTCAGGCCGGCCCCGCCCCTCGCCCTTCTTGGCCCCGCGGTGCCCGTAGATCGGGCCGCGGTCGGGCTCTTTGACTCGCCCCCGCCTCCGCCCCCGCCTCATTAATCGGGCCTCCCGTCGGCGGGCGGCTGTCGCTCTTCAGCGATCTTGGAGATCGCTGTTCCCGGACGACCCCTGGATTCTTTCCACCGTTACCGCAGGCCTGCAACTTCGTTCCTGTCGCCTCCGCCTCTTCGCTGAGCACCCTTGTGGACCCAGGAACCGCTAGACGGCACACAGGCGGACGCTCTGCGCGGGGGAAGTGGCGACCCTCCTCACCAAAGCGGCGACAGAGGTGGTTTTGCGGCAGGACTCTCCGGCGTTCTACAGCCGACTCTTCTAGCTCCCAAACCAGGCGGCAAGTGGCGTCCAGTTATCGACTTATCAGCTTGGCCTCGATTCAGGATGCTTATCAGCTTGGCCTCGATCCAGGATGCTTGGCCCCTCGATTCAGGATGGAGACGGCCAGGACACTCCGTGCGGCCCTCCGGCCGATGGACTTTGCGATCCGCCTCGATCTGTCAGACGCCTATCTGCACGTCCCGATTCATCCGTCGTTTCGCCGGTACCTTCGGTTTGACTTGGGGGGATCGTCTACCAGTTCTGCGCCCTTCCTTTCGGCCTCAACATCAGTCCGTGGGTGTTTACAAGACTGCTCGACGCCGTGATAGCCAATTTCCGTCAGCGCTCCTTGAGCCCGGCCTCCAATTACTTGGACGACCTTCTACTGCGCAACTTGGTCTCCGCAGCCCTCCAGACGGACAGGGATGCCCTGCTTTCCCTTCTGCGTCGTCTAGGTTTCCTACTCATTGGGGAAATCCGTTCTTCTCCCTCTCGACGGTTTCTACATCGGGGGATGGAATTCCTGACCGACCTCAACCTTGCCCGCCTGCCTCTGGCCAGGCGACAGAAGATAGTCGACTTAGCGACTTCGATGGGGATGGGATCCTCCTTCACCGCCAGGGTCTGGCTTCAACTCCTGGGCCTCCTCAGGGCGGCTGCGGACCTGCTTCCCTTGGGCAGACTTTATGCTCGGCCTCTCCAGCTACGTCTCCTTCTTCACTGGCGACCCTCGGGCGCTCTGTTGGATCTAGTACCTGTCACGCCTCGGGCTCGTCCTCACCTCGAGAGGTGGGCGGACCTCGCTTGGCTGGCTTCGGGGGTGCCCTACACTCCCCGCCGCCTCGGTGGTCTCTCTGTACAGAGGCGAGCCAGGCCGGCTGGGGCGCGCACCTGTTACCGGATTTCTCTCGGCCTCGGGCGTTGGCTTCGGGAGCTGTTCGGGAATCACGTCAACTGGCTGGAGCTGAAGGCAGTTGGATTGGCATTCGACGTTGGCAGGAGACCTTGGCCAATCAGGACGTCCTCGTGCTCTCCGACAACTCGACGGTGGTGGCTTACATACAGAATCAGGGTGGCACTCACTCGCCCTCCCTTTTGCGTTCTTCGGTGCCCACCCTGCACAACGTGAAGGCGGACGCCCTGTCTCGTCGCGGACAGTTGCTCCACACGGAGCGGTCCCTACGCCCGGATATTTTTCGCCTGCTCTGCTCTCACTGGGAAACGCCGCTAGTGGATCTGTTTGCCACCAGATGAAGCAGCCAGCTCCCGGTCTACGTCTCGCCAGTCCTGGATCCACTCGCTTGGGCAGTGGACGCGCTCCCCATTCCTTGGGTCGGCCGGATTGCTTACGCCTACCCCCCGGCAGTCCTCGTTCCGAAGGTACTGCGGAAGCTTCTGGGATGCTCGGCGGTCCTCCTGCTGGTGGCCCCCTTCAACTGGACCAAGAGCTGGACCACGGACCTCCTCGCGCTTGCGACGGACCCTCCTCTGGAGCTTCCTACCCCTTCCACGATGCTCAAGCAGCCCCGTCAGCGGCTTTTCCATCCGTGCCCCGTACGCCTCCGCCTACACGCTTGGAGGTTGTCCGGCACGCCCGCGCCGCTAGAGGTTCTCGGATGCAGCAGTGGCGGCAATTGCAGCAGCCCGCAGACTCTCTACAAGGAAGGTGTACGAAGGCAAGTGGAGGGTCTTTCAGACCTGGTGCACCTCCCATGGGCACCCTCCCACTAACCTAGCCTCCCACCAACTGGCGGAGTTCTTCCTGTGGCTCTTCGACGACCGGGGCTTAGCCCCGGTCGCCATCAAGGGCTACCGCGCTACGTTCGCGGACATCTACCGTCACCGGTGTCTTCCGGACCCAGGCGCCTGCAAGGATCTGTCGAATTTCTGGCTCACTTTGAACTCCGACGTCCGGTTTCACGTTCCCTAGTACCCCGGTGGGATCTTGCCTGGGTACTGACGTGGTTGAATACGGACTGGTTGAGCCCCTCCCCTTGGCTCGGTTCTCAGACTTGACCCGGAAAACCTGTTTCCTTCTGGCTCTCGTTACAGCGTCCCGAGTCAGCGAGCTTCACGCGCTCTCGATGCTCCCAGCCTGTTTGCGGTTCGTTCCGACGGCTCTGCGCAGAGGCTCTCCGATCCGTCCTTCCTGGCCAAGAACCGCCGCCCGCGGCGGCTCCTCAGGTGCTAACGATACGGCCCCTCTGTGGAGCGGACCTCTCCCCTGGATCGCGGCAACAGGACCCAGTGCGGGCGCTAAAGATTTACCTGCGCCGCTCTCAGCCGCAGCGCCGGGGGCGCTCGCGCCGGGGGCGCTCGCGCCTCTTCTTACCTTGTCCGCGGGCAGACGCCACATCTCGGCCCAGATCGTGTCATCCTGGCTGCGGTGGGTGATTAGGTCAGACTACCTAGACCTCTCCCCACGCGGCGCTGAGCCTTTACAAATCCGGGCGCATGAAGTGAGAGCAGTAGCCACCAGTCTAGCCCTGGACCGCAACTGCTCGGTCAAAGATATTTTGGCAGCGGGTGGCCGGCGCTCAGACTCCACTTTCGCACGCTTCTACCTTAAGAGACCTATCCGGCTGACGTGACTCCCTGGCACGGGTGGGCGACATCTCCGCGGCCCAGCACTCCCTCCGAGCGCTGCTGGCGTCTTAGGCACATCATAGCTGAAATCGTCGGGAGTTCTCTCTCGAGGGGCCGCGGGTGGTTGGGTGTGGTTAGATACGGCACCTCCGCCTGTTCGCCATTCTCCCAGATAGTAATGCCATCGGTAATGTATTTGAAAAAACAAATGAATTTTTTTCTAAAATGTATTTTTTTGAAAAATACTTACCGATGGCATTACTCGAATGGCCCTCCCTCCTGCCCCGCTTGCCTCTTGTGGCTATGTGTGAAACTGACGAGGTCGCCCTGTGCTCGCCGGAAGGGTAGTAAGGGGAGGCCACCGGGGTCATAGTGCTTGGATCCCCGGTGTCTCCTCCCAGTTGTGTGCTACACACATTTTGCTGAAATCTATAGGCAATAGAGTGTATTCCCAGATAGTAATGCCATCGGTAAGTATTTTTCAAAAAAATACATTTTAGAAAAAAAATTCATTTTTGTTTAGTCACGTCCTTGTCAAGTCAGTGTCAGTGTTTTGCGGCCGGGGGGGCGGTGAGGCCAGGTTGGTTATAGATTGTGTCAGCTGTTTTTTTTTTGGGGGGGTGGGGGCCGGGAGGCCGTGTGTCACTGACTGGGGGGACCACTGTGGGTATGCACATGTCAGTCATGACTAGTGAACTGTTCAAACTTGAAGACTGACACAATACTTCACAAATCGGTCAGTCCGGAGCCGCACGTCTAGTCCAGCCAGTCCCTGAGAACTACGGCCGAGCCCGGGCCGATCACCGAGTTAGTAATTGCTACTGACTCAAGTCTTTTTTTTTCCTTTTTTTCCGGCCGGCTTACCGCTCATCGTAGTTTTGTTGCTGTCTTTAATTCACCTCTGTTCTTCCAATATCAGTCAGCCGAGTGTCATTCACTTACTGTTTCGATGAATGTGCGGCTGTGCTAAGTTTATTTATTTGCTGAAATCCGCCCGCCTGGATCACGCATATCGAGTCGTGTGTACTTTTTGTTTATCATCGCTACACTTTGGGTCAGTCAGCTTTTCGGTGCCGGTTCAGTCTTGCGCTCATTCCTTTCTAACTTAAACGGACAGCTGAAGTGGCGGGTACGCCCTTCCTCTCCCGTGTCAGATGGCCGCCGAGGTGACCGACGACTTAGATAAACGATGGGCCCGTTACATAGACCTTTTTTACCTACGTCAGCTGGGGGCAATTTCAAATTTGAAATGCTAAGTGTGACCGCGGCGGGACTGACTGTGACACTGCCCCGCCTGCGCCGTTTAGTGCGGCAAAACGCGGCGACACCATGGCACGTCAGTGTTGAATAAAATAAGCACTGATATCGCCGTAGTACGCACTCTCTTCCTTCTCTGCTCCGGCTTTTCACGTACTCGCGCAAGCTCACGTTTTGTTGTTTGCTGTTGACAGATTGTGCGGTTAGCCGGTGCGAGGGAACGGGAGGGAAAGGCGCGAAATCGGCTTATGCATATTCATACAAGTGACTCAGAGGTCAGCCAATGAAAAAAATCACAGAAAAACCTGATGATAAATTCCAACCAATCACATTCGCTCCCTTCTGTTTTGGCCCTTGCCCCTCGAAGATGGCGTCGTTTTGAGCGTGTGTAACCTACTTACACATTTTACTATAACGGTGTTATGGTGCGTGGCCAGAGTTCGGGACAGTGCGGGAACGTGTGTTTTGCTATGCTCTTTGGACGTGACATGCAACTATCAAGTCCATGCGAGATCGAGGGATGAACGAGGGCGAGGCGAGCAAGCCGGTAAGTTGTATTTGGTACAGGCGTTTGTAATCGTGTTTTGAATAGAGGTAGTAAAGCCGCCGCCCATGCGTGTTAGCCAACGGTATCGCACGGTATAGCGGTTCGGCCCGCAGCTGTAGCGTCGGTTGTCCTGACCAGGGCCACCATGACATTTAGAAAGACCCTCTGTTTCTTTCCAATCATGTCTATGATTAGTGCGATTTTATATTCGTGTGCGGCTTAGATATAAACTTTCTTTGTTGCACTTTACATTGCCGTGGAAATGCTAAGCGTGTTTATAAACATTAGTTGTAACCGAGCCGGCACACCAGTCGAGAGTGCAAACCACTTGTTTTGCTCGGCAAAACCCGAACCCATGCAGAAATAATCGAACACTCAAACACACTTTATTACATGCATTTTCAATTGAAAAACGTTTGTTTGTTTAAGTTAAGAAACTTTTTCGTCGTATATTTGGCAGTCGCGTGTGCTACAGTACATGTACCAATGATGATGTCATCCATGTCCGGAAAAAGCAACACCTGCTTGATTTAGAGATGATGAAATTGGTCAGGCTAGTATTTGTGCGTCGCTTATCGCAGCCCGTCATTTTCTTAGTTACAGGTTATTAAAGAATTTACTTGAGCTTTGTTTTTAAGTGACATCTGCCGGACTGCTTTTTTTATGTTCTAGCAACCTGAAGTGAAACAACATTATCAGTCGTAGTTGAACGCCGTAGGTGTAGACTTGAAAAACACGGCGTCTGCTTTGCACGAAACACGACTTTCTTTTCTTTCACTGCGGCTGTTTTGGTTGAATCCGTGAAAATCGTTCGTTAATTGCAATCTTTTCCTGCCCCACCCGTTGTAGGTCACAGCCGGTTGAAGACGAGATAATGGCGTTTGTGCAATGCAGCATAAGTCACGTGGATAAGCAATCTGACACGGGGAGGATGACTGACCTTGACAGCACAGCGGTTGTTTGGTTGTAGTTAAAGCACTGCCCACGAAACTTACGTTTTCGGCCTTGACCTTTTAAATCATTTTTTACATACTCTATTGACTGAATAATTTGTTTGGAGTTTCTTAAACAGGCTCAGAGGGATGGAGAAACTTCGAGCTGCCCGATTACTCGCGGGCGATCCAGTTTGTCACGGCCAATTTTTCTCACGGACGTGCCTCTCAAACTAGCGATAACCGCATTTTGTAACTGGTCAGCAAGCAACAGTTGTTTCATTGTGTGTTTCCACACTTTTACTGCTTCTTCAGGTTTACATTGATCTGAAACTGATTTGATTTCTGTGCGTAGGTCATCATAACGGTACTCTGGCAGGTTTTCGGTGTGTTTACTGCGTTTCACATAATTTGATTGTGTACTTACTGAAAAACTGGCAGACTAGCGGAATACGTAGACGCATCACTCGACATATCCACACTTCAGAAACTGCAGAGTCGAGTCATGTTTACAACAAAAAAAAAAAAAAAAAAAAAAGGGGGGAAAAAAAGCGTTTTCGACGATCGCCGTTCTGTTTTGTTGCAAACTGACTTAGTTCAGTCCGGCGTAGGCCAGCACCGAATGTGTAGCTTACTGATTGTTGACAGCGCAGTAAACTTCTGTACAGTGCATGTACACCGGCAGTGCACAACTCCTGATTCGCTGTACATACGCAGATTGATATCAGTTTCACATAACGTGTAGTGACCTCTCTCTCTCTAGTTGAATGTGTTACTCTTCCCCCCCCCCCTCCCCCGTAGATCTACTCCTAGTCTCATATATTTCAGAAACATCAGTTATTAATTAATGTAAATTTAATTTTGAAGTTAGATTTATTTCCTTTTGATGAAGTCTTGCGGCGTTTTTTTCTCCGGAATATACACAGTACCGGGCGCTTAAAATTACCCTCTCTACTTGTATCGCTGTTCACTTTTGAGTGTTCAGCAACTAACCCTTTGCGTGTCGGTAGAGGTAGTGTCGCGATGATTCCTGTCGGAAAGGGTTAAGATATTAAACCATTGACAATTCATCGAACCTTATGACCCTTGCGGTTTGTGGGGTGTGTTTGTGACAAGCGTGTCTCGCACACGTCGTTTTGACGCTCCCCTCGAGGGCTTTTACAGGGAGTGTCTTTATTGTCAGGCAGTCGCGTGTCACAGGCTTGCCTAGCTTGTGATTTTTTAACCCCCTTGTCAGTGTGTGTAGCCACGGGTACAATACACAGTACCGGATTGTGCAGGGAGAAGGCGTTAAACCCTCCTTTTTTTTTTTTTTTTTTTTTTTTTGCCTAGGGGGTAAACCGGATTTTAGGGATGAGCTTGTTTTGGTCCGTCAGTTTCCGCTTGTGTGCCGGGCTTGATTTTAGGCTCAGGTGTTTTCGCAATTTACCCTGTAATATTAACCCATTCAGCCCTGACGCACTACAGCAGTAGATGGGTCGACCATGATAATTCAAGGGTAGTGCCAGATTAGCTTGGCGCCTGTCGGCGCCAAGCTAATCTGGCACTGCCCTTGAATTATCATGGTCGATCCATCTCCTGCAACTGGTGCATAGTCATTAGATGTGACGCCTCCAAAATTTGGGAAATACGGCCGTCGGGCTGAATGAGTTTTTTTAAAAAAAGACATTAAACTGGTATTGCAAATATTACACAAAACGTTATTTATGTATGTCCGATTTACTGATAGCCATTCCAGTCGGCTTAATTTTTGTGTGCTCACTAGTAGATTGTGCACTGTAGCTATTTTCAATGTAAAACGACCGATTCTCCCAGAGGACTGGGGCAGTGCCTAATTCAAAAACAATATGATAAAATGGCACTGACGGACAGCGACAGAAATATGATTCAGCTAATTTTCACACCTCCACCTCCTCCCCTCCTGCTTTCTAGACTAATAAGTCCCTGGGTGTGTTTTTCAATGGCAGTTTATAATTTGTTTCCAAACGACATCTTACTGACAGTACAAATTAGTGGAGGGAGGAATTGTTCAGAAAACAACTAGCGGAGCTTTGTACTTTCTGGTCAACATTAAATTACTTTGTCTCCGCCCGCCCGCCGCTCACCCCCGCTCTCCCCAAGACTGAAAAAATAGGGGGGGGGGGGGGGTGCGCTGTCACCTGATGAAATATGCCATTAGCCGTACAACAGGCCTGAAAAACGAGAAAACACACACACACACACACACACACACACACACACACACACACACACACACACACACACACGGCGATTTAACCGACCCAACATAAATAAGTACCACCACCACCCCAGTAGGCAAAGGCACTCGGGCTCACGACGGCCGCGCAGTGGGCGTACGCGGGCCCACTGCGGCCGTCGTGGGCCCGAAAACCATTTGCTACTGGGGCCAACCCTCTCCCTCTCTCTCCCCCACCCGGGTTTGCCCTGGGGGACTTGGGTGGGGTTAGGTATTTTTTAGTTCCCAGGGTCACCCTGGTCAGCCCCACAGGGTGGGTTTTTCTCTCTATTCTGGGGCATGTGTTTCTGTCTACCCTTTGTCCATTCACCTGTATTTGCCTTTTTAAAACTCTCCCTACTGTCTGCACTGCCTGTAGCTCTTGATATTGGATGTGTGTTGCTAAATGGTCTTAGCTTTATTTATGCCCCATGTTGTAGGTTTATTTAATGTATTTGACCGGCTGGCGACATACATTCAATTTTCTGTTTAGTTTTTTTTCACAAGCAGTGCAGGCACGTCCTGAGAAAGCCTTGTTGCTGTCGGGACGTTAAGCAATGTACAATCAATCAATCTCCCTCTCTCTCTCTTGAAATACACGTCCAGGGTCAGTATGTATTCGAACAGCGTACTATGCTTACGTTTGGTTGCTTTTTATTTTACACGTGTTTTATATAATTTCTGTTTCCCTGATTGTCCTTATGAAGTACACGTCATATTGTAATACCGTTTTATTATGTAACTTTTGTTGTGTTGAACACGCACACACACCCCTCCCCCCTTCTCTCTCTCTCTCTCTAGTCTTTTTTTAAAAAAAGAATAAGAACTGCCCCCCCCCCCTTCTCTCTCTCTCTCTCTCTCTCTCTCTCTCTCTCTCTCTCTCTCTCTCTCTAGTCTTTTAAAAAAAAAAGAATAAGAACTGGTGACAGGTATTCCATGACTGAATTCTTTCCTTAGGTAAGGAAAGTTTTTAAATTATTGGAAGAACAATCTGGCTGCCACTTGATTTTTTTATGTCTATGAAACTGTAACTATCAGATTGCTTTCGTTCAAACTGTTCATGGTCGATAGATGGCTTAGACGTTAATAAAATACACTTTTTTGTGCATGAAATTTACCTTTATCTGCAAGTTTAATGTTGACGCAGCCATATTGAGTTTTGTTATTTATTTTTCAAACTTGATTTTGTAATATTTTATTGTCTATTTCCATTATTTTTATCTGCTCCCTTAAATGAGAAAATTGTCTTGTGACCTTGAGGAGGAGGAGTCACATATATGACAGTGTTTCTAGATGGTGCAAAACTTGTTTGGTTGTTAAAAATATAAAACCAAAAAATAGTGTCCCAAGTTATGACAGCTAGTTCTGCACTATGTCAGAATTTCCCACCTACTGATATTGTACTTTTATTATACACTTTTCCAAATTTGCTAACTAAAATTGCATGCAGCACATAAATTACATCTTCACATGTGCTTTTTGATAAATGTAGCATGAAACAATGACAGTTTAGATGAGGCACATATATGGATACATTGTCAAATAAAGACGTCGTTCAAGACGTGCTGTATATTTACGTGGCATGTTTTTAACCTTAATGTTCCGTGCAGCACACGGAGGCAGTTTTACTCATTCGCGGCCAGCCGCATCCAGATGCCTGGCATAAGCCACACATTCGGATGCCTGTCCGCAAATGAGTTAACTCTTTGGCTGTTGGTAGTGGCTTTTGTCCTGTTTACAGGAATCGAGCAACAAAAACCGCTATCAACAGCCAATGCAGGCACTGGTTCTGTGTGCAAGGGGCTTCAGTGTGGAATATCATCACCTGTACCACACCATGACAGTGATATATGAAACTGAGACCCTGTGCTGCATTACAAACGGTTTTATCTCTTCAGAATACAGTTTTGGGGAAAACATAACAATTCTGTTAGCTGACTTGCCTTTGTGTAAATGTACGTTAAAACTGTGCCAATAGGAGGTTTGAATCCTCATGCCCCTTTTCACACCCTCCCTTTCCCCCTCCTTCCCACACTTTCATGTCCCTCCCCCTTCTTTCTAAGCGGGCTCATGATGTCTGCAGTGGATTAACCCATTTACATCCTGAGGCTGACTTTTAAAAATTTTTGTTTACTGTCCTATGAAGGCTACATTACAGATTAGGAGATAAATCAACCATTTTAGTTCAAGCTATTCTGGCACCACCCTTGAACTGTCAGTCAAATTTATTTCAAGCAACAGTGTATCAGGATGAAAAGGGTTAAAAGGATAGGGTCCTGAATGTGAACCTTTGGGTGCGGGCACAAGATCAGGCAATGCTACGAACACATTAACCCATATCATACTAAGGCTAAAACTAAAAGTTTCAAATTTGTACACTGCTATATATGCAAGCTACATTATAGTACTTGCAGATAAGGATATAGACCAATGGCTTTAGTTCAAGGGTGATGCCAGAATAGCTTGGCGCCTAGAGTCGCCAAACTATTCTGGCACTACCCTTGAACGATTTTAGTCAAACTTATTTCACACACTGCAGTGTATTCTGAATGATAAGTTTTGAACCGTGGATTTTGTTCGCATTTTTGCTGATACCAGATAACAATAGTGCAGTCGAGACAAAGGAAGGATTAACTCTTTCAAGGTGTGCCTCGTCCGGATTCGCGGCTTTACGCCGCGAATCTGGATGCAGCACGTCTCGAAAGAGTTAAGACGTGAATCCCATTGTGTGTGCAGGAATCGGTACTGTTTACAATACCAGCATCAGCATGCTGAAGGGGGTTAAAGTGATCTAGAATTTAACTCTTTGAGACAAAAGAAAGAATAAAACATGAACCCCCTTGTGCTTGCTTGAATCGGCACTGTAACTTCTGAGAATTTAAGTAATTTAACTGTTGAGAAAAAGTCAACATGATCCAACTGCAGGAGACCTACCCCGCAGCTGTGGGCACTCATGAAGATAGAAGATCTATGCACTTTGCCGACACCACTTTGAGTCCTGTCCATCTCCCTGGGGCTCTCTGGTGTTGAATTAACAAAGATTTCTGAAATACCGTCTGCGTCCACTGGCAGTGATGGGGTTACGCGTTAGTCACGATGAAGGAATCATCATGGCTAAAACTGCTACCAACACTTAAACAGTTAATGCATTCAGCCCTGATGCACTACAGCAGGAGATGGGTCGACCATGATAATTCAAGGGTAGTGCCAGATTAGCTTGGCGCCGGTCGGCGCCAAGCTAATCTGGCACTACCCTTGAATTATCATGGTCAATCCATCTCCTGCAACAGGTCGTTAGATAACGCCTCCCAAATTTGGGAAATACGTGCGTCAGGCTGAATGAGTTAAACAGTTCGCTAGAGTTCAAATGCTCTGTGTTTAAGTGAATATGCATTGTGCACGCGAGCATGTTTGCTGGGTTCATCTCTTGACAGTGCTTTGAGCCTATTTTGAATTGTCATAAAAGTGCATATTTTGTGTGCTGCATGATTATTATTATTATTGTAGTAGTATGATATTTGAATTTCTTCTTCAGCATGATGAGACAAGTGGGGGACAACCGAGAGGGGCAGAGGGGAAACGACGCCACGTGCAGTCCAGGCGCTACCAGGAGTATTTGCAACAGCAGGGCCCAACCGTGCCACACAAACAGAAAAAATGTCTGCACCCTTCCTGCCAAAGGGTCTTCTCTTCTGCGCCAGGACTTCGGTACCACATGATGAGGGTGCACACCTCCACGGCCCTCAAATTCTCCTGCAGTCGCTGCCAGAAAGACTTCAAAAGGTACAGATTTGTTAGAAAAGTTGTGTTGAGTGACATATTTATCTTCTTTTTTTTCTCGTGTAGAATTAGATCAGGCTCAAAGCTGTTTTGAGATACAGCTGCTTATTTTATAACAGCATCTGACACTGCAAACATTAAATATAACGATTTTTCAGAGGGCCTGATTACACTTTTTCAATTAAAGAATAAGAATAAGAATAAGAGTACTTTATTATCTCGAAAAGAGAAATTCGGTTGTGGTACATTTATAACAAATAGTACAAACAAGACATAAAAACATTATAGCATAATTATGAACATTTTCTCCCTGCACTTGCACAGCTACAAATTCCAAATGGATAAAGTAAACACTACAAAATCTTTACACATAACTCTTACACATCTCACACAAACATCTTTTATGGACTGAACTGAGCGGCACTTATACATTCACACCCACCTCTACATATGCATACATAATACGCGTGTTTCAACCTAGTCCTAACCCTCACTACTTATTATACAAACGTCTCTGTACATTATTACACATTATTACACACGCTGCATAATTAAAGTCTACCATAATAAAATAATTAGTGGGTAAACACTCAGTAACAACAATCCCAGTATGTTCATGTTCACCACCAAATGAAACACAATATAATCACTTCTCTAAAATCAACAAGCTCCATTCCTACTGATTGCACAGGTAAAGGGGGATAGGGGGGAGGAGTTAGGTTTGGGTATGCGTGGATGTACCTACAGATTGCTTAGAGTGATGGATTTGGGGATGAAACTGTGCTGTAGTCTAAGTGTTCTAGCTTTGTGCGTGCGGAGTCTGCGGCCAGAGGGGAGGAGTTCATAGAGGTGGGCAAGGACATGGGATCTGTCTGAAGCTATCCGCCTACCCTTTCTCACCACACGCTGTTCATACAGGGACTCCACACTGTTTTGCTTACTGCCAGTCACTTTGCTGCAGATGTTTACCATTCGTGCCAGGGTGTTCTTGTTCTTCACACTCAGACCTCCATACCAGCACACAGAACCGAAAGTGATGACAGACTCAATAAAAGAGCAGTAAAAAGTTTGAAGGACAGAGGGGTTCACATTCAGCTTCCTGAGTTTCTGGAGGCAGTAGATGCGTGACTGACATTTCTTGTGTATGAGGGAGGTGTTTGCGTTAAAGGACAACTTATCATCTATGACTGTTCCAAGATACTTATACTCAGTCACACGCTCAACAGACACATCATCGATCATCAGAACAGGGACAGGGGCAGGGTTTCTTCGAAAGTCTATCAGTAGTTCCTTGGTCTTACTCACATTTAGGTCTAGAAAATTATCTTTACACCAAACACTAAAACGTTCTACTTCTGCAAAGTAAGTCGCATCATTATTGGAGATATCTTCTAAGGCAGTGTCATCCGAGTATTTTTATAAGAAGGGTAGAGTCAGTGCCACTACAATCGTTAGTGTACAGTGTGAACAGCACAGGGGAGAGAACTGTACCTTGAGGGGCGCCTATGGAAGTGGACCTAAGGGATGAGAGAGCTTTTTGAAAGCGAACTGACTGGGTCCTATTTACAAGGAAGTTGACAATCCATAGGATAAGCCTTGGCGTTACATTGTAACATAGAAGTTTTTTAGCTATGAGATAGGGTTGTATAGTGTTGAAGGCTGAAGAAAAGTCTATAAAAAGAATGCGTACAAAAGAGCCAGGTTTTTCTAAATGTGTGTATGCATGGTGCAGGAGTGTGAGTGTGGCGTCATCAGTACATCTGTTTTGCTTGTATGCAAACTGGAAAGGATCTTGATAGGGCTTGACCTGATCGAGCAGTCTAGAAAGGACAACACGCTCAAAGCACTTCATTACTATAGAGGTGAGAGCTACAGGGCGATAGTCATTGAGTGTCTTGGGCTTGTTGTTCTTGGGGACAGGGCAGACTGTAGATGTTTTCCAGAGCCTAGGTACAGTGCAATCCTTCAGAGACCAGCTAAACAAACGGCTATAAACAACAGACAATTGACTGGCACATACTCTCAAAACTCTACCGCAAATATTATCAGGGCCTACTGCTTTCTTAACATTCAGTTTGCTAAAAAGCTTCTCAACCGCCTTGCCATGGATCTCAAAGTCTTCATCAACATTGCCTGCCACATTTACTTCAAGCTGGGAAATCATGCTATCTAAATCATCCTTCAGATCATCTTTCTCAAATCTACAATAGAACTCATTCAGTTTTTCAGAAAATTCAGTTTGTTCTTTCATTGGCATGCTACTGCTACTGAAAGGTGAGCGTTAGTATATCACAGTAGCCATAAAGTCAGACTGCATTATTCATGATGACAATTTTTTGGTGTTGAATTTATATACTTGTGAAGAAAGACCACTTGCAAGCAAAAAGTAAAGGGGCTGAGGCCCAAGCATGGCTGTGCGTGGCCATAGCTAAGGCTGACCTCAGCGCCAGGACCATTTGCTCAATGGGCATCACTGTGTGGGAGCCAGAGGCCTGTGCGTGTTACATCAGATACTGCAGTGTTCTGGTGCGTAAACTACTGAGGCTGACCTGTACTTTACTTATAACATCAAACAGCAGTGTCCTCCAGCCTTTTGTTACATTGCATGCTCACTGCATTTGTGATTTTCATTATCTTCCGCAGCCATAATGGACTCAAATATCACCAGCAGAGGACAAAATGCCAAGAGATGGAGTCTGCCCCACGTCAAAAGATCAGTTTGCCTGTTCTCTCCATTCCTTCCCTTCACAGTGGTGAGTGAATGTTTTTGCTTGTGTCTTTTGCACTGAATATTAAAATCCTAGATTGTGCAAAAATGCTTACATGTCAAAAACTTATATTTATTCTAGTGCTTTGATCTATGTGTAACATGTGGCAGTAATGGCGAGAAAAAAGCACTCCCCTCAGCCAAAGGGTTAACCCTTTTGGTGTCAGTTGCGTTGTTAGTTGCGAATGTTACTGAAGGAACCATCATGACTAAAACCTCTACCAACACGCAAAGGGTTAGGAAAACTCAACTATGACAGTCTATCTAAATTCTGTGACAGAGTCGAGAGATGTGTGGGGACACACAGAGCAGCCCGTGGTTTCCCCATCTCCTGTCCGAGGAGCGACACCATATGCAGCAGAGTCCCGCCATCGCAAGATGGAAGCACGGAGAAAGAGCATGAAGTCCTCCCCTCCCCTTGTGTTGCCATCGCACACCAGGCAGGCGCCTTCGGCAGCAGAGTCCAAACGTTTGCTGGAATTTGCAGAATTCGCTACAGGTCCGCAGAGCCCTTTATGGTGCTCTGCTCCTGCTGACTGGGACAAAATCAAGTGAGCACTGCGCTTTGCATGGTGGCATTTGTTTTCTCAAAACACATTACCGATGGTATTACACATAGGAAATAGTTCTTAGCTAGTCTAATTTTAGCCCAAATTTGGTTGTGTCCGTATACGGTATCATTGGCAGGAGTGGGGCGCCATAGAACAGGTCACCACCAGAATAGCCTCCCCTTCTTCCCATCCGGTGCGAAAATACCCGGCATACCTCAGTTTAGTTCTTAGCTGGCGCCGAGTTAGGTTGTGTTCGCTTCGAGCTCCGCTTTTGCTTGGACCGGTCGTTTGGCGACCTTGGATGTTAGTTTGTTGATCTTGGGAACTTGTTTACTGTACTCATCGGCTCCTAGCCTTCGCCTCTGACAGTTTTCTTTGCCGGCCTTGCGGTTACTGGCGACGGGAACTTTGCCGTGGGGACTGCGGCTTTGCGGTTTGCTGAGCGTGGCTTCGACTCTGCTTCCTGCCCGGTCGGACCTTGCAGTGAGCTGCCACGTTTTTCGGTCGGTGTCTTCACTTTGCTGGAGAGACGTGGGTTGACACCTTTCCCGCCATGGCCAGGTAATATCTCGGTGCATGCCCTCGACCGGCACTCTGGGTTGGGAAAGAGCACCGAGCGTTGGCACGTGCTGGGCACTCGGTTCGTTGATTTCGAGTAGGTTCGATACACTTCGCGTGCGGTATATTATTGCGTGTCCTTAGAGGCCACGCTCGCTCGTTCTTCATTATGCACTCTTGTTACAGATCCCAGGTTCGTACCTGCACGATGTGTCGTGATTTCCAATGGCCCTCGGACGAGCATGAGTTTTGCCTACCCTGTTCCGGCTGTGATTCGACCCATACCTGTGATGTGTGCGCCCCATGGCCGGAGGAAGCTTGGTCAGAGCTGTGGCGCTTTTACCGCAGGGAACGTCCGACGCCTATCCGAGACTGGCCAACTGTGACGGCCAACACTAAGAGGGGACCCAAGTCAGTAGCAGTGGCTTCGCTGTCCCACAGAGACCATACGAGGCCTGGCAGAGATAACCTGGCAGAGACGGCCAAACGTAAGAAGGTGGGACCCAAGTCGGTAGCAGTGGCTTTGTTGTCCCACGGAGAACGTACGAATCCTGCCAGAGAGCACCTGTCAGAGAAGACCAGAGGTTACAAAGGGGGACCCAAGTCGGTAGCGGTGGCTTCGTTGTCCCACAGAGAGCATATGACACCTCTGAGAGATCGCCCCTTAGAGGCGCCCACGTGCAACAAAGGGGGACCCAAGTCAGGGCCAGTGACTGTGTTGTCCCGCACCAGTCATACTTGTACGTCGCAAACCATCACGGAGGACCCGCCTCAGGTTTCCCTTTCCGTGGCGAACAAGATTCCTGAGCCTGGAAACTCATCAGCGGGAGAGTTGGCTGACAAGTCTATGGTGCAAGAAGCTGCAACCAGTGATAATGCCGCAAGTTTGGCGGCAGTTTACGACCCCACGACGCTACTAGTCCTCACTCAGTCGGAGGATCGCAGGCCTGACAAGTATAAGCGTCTACATGAGGGACATCTTTTGGGGGCGCAAGTTCCTAGTGTGCAGCGGGCCTCGACATCGAGAGCTGACTTTGACGCCACCCGTCCGCAGGATAGATCGCACAAGCGACAGACGGAGATATCTACGCCAAGGCGAGACACCGGCTCCCGTTGGGCAGACAAACCTGTTTCGAAGGCGCGCTCCTCCTCCAGATCACAGGTTAGTGGGGCTACGTCTGTTTCTCCTTTCTGAGCACGGGTCCACAGCCCACGCGTCAGGCGCAGTTTGGAAAGACGACGATCGACCTCTCATAAGGATCCTGATCGCCGCTTTCGTTTGAGAGAGGTTAGCTCATCGGACTCGAGTTGCTACCCTATACCATGCAGAGACACACTACGTGTCACTAGTCCGAGACGACGAACCAGTACAGTGGGCTCATGCCGCCATGATAGTCCTCGTTCTTTTCGTCACCCCGCCTCGCAGAACTGCCATTCCAGACGACGCTCGGCGACGCGGACGGCACCGGACGTACATCGGTCCCGGCAGACTTCTCACAGTTCCCGCTCCTCACGTCACAGCCGCTCTCCGCGGGTTCACAATTTTCCGAGGAGGTCGCCTATTACACTCGGTGGACGACCGCCTCTTCCCAGGATGGCCTCTTCGCTGCAGCACTCCATGACAGCTCTTGCGCCCGTGGGTCCCGTGAAGGCTTCTGACAATTTTGGAATCACCGCTCATGTTGTTGACACCATCAGCCTGGCTCCTGGAGACTCGGTGTCCGCCTGGCTGGACGCCGCGCCGAGCCGTCGCTCGACTTCACCGGAAGAAGCGGAAATTCCCCCAGCGGCTCTCGGACACAGAATGGAGACCGTGCGAGCCTTAGACGAAGCTGCGCGGCTTATTGCGGCTTCCTTACCTGCTGAAGACTGCCCTCCTTCTCCCTCGGTTAAGAAGAGAGCCTCGACTTTTGTGGACGCGGAGCTACACGCCAAGCGTTTCAAGTCTCTACCGCAGCCCCCTGGGTTTCGGGACATCCGGGACGCCCTGTCTGCTCACCTACTTCAGGGATCCCTCAGAGATGCTGGGTTCTTCTCTGACAACAAGTGGCTGGCGGACCTGATGATAGCCTTCCAGCAGAGGTGGTACGCAGGACATTCTCAGGCCTTCGCTTGTCCTCTGCCGGCGGTGGATCCTTCAGCGACATCCTGTGCAGGCCTGTTTCGACGTTCGGTCTTCGCCCCTGGACTGACTCAGACGGCGACACTCATCTGCAATGCTCTCGCTTTGGCAGGGTTTTTGGACTTGGCTACTCAGGCGATAGTACGACGGGTCGAGGAAGCGTGGAGCACTACCATCGCCCCTCTCTTATCCGACATCTTAGCTTTGACCGTGTCTTGCAACCAGGCAGCCTACCACACCTCAGTCAACGCTATGACGGCGGCGGCAAATTGCGACCTGATGCGTCAAGATGCAGTGTTACAAGCCTGCTCTCTACCTTCGGAGATCAAGAACCAGCTGCGTCGGGCCCCGCTTGGCAACGAGCTCCTCTTCGGCCCTCACTGGCAGTCCGTCAAGGAGTCAAGCAAGGATTGTGGCCCACCCGAATCGCTCCACCCCGCTTTCCTCCAGCCCGCAGGCCTTTGGGTCGAGTTTTGCGGACCGCCAGACCCTTCGCTCGCCCCTTTACCAGTCGTGGACGTCTCCCCCCCCCCACCCCCCCCCGTTAGCCTGCCTTTGGTCGCCCCCGTCAACCTAACCCCGGTCCCGCAGACGCCCCCACCCCTGCTTGGCCAAGACCTGCCCGACGTCCCTTCGGGCGAGGTAGGGCCCGTTGACTGCACTCCGACCGCGCCTCCGCCAACAGCTACCGGGTCTCCTGTCGGCGGGAGGCTAGCTCTACACAGCGACGCTTGGACGTCGCTGTTTCCCGACGACCCGTGGATCCTGTCGACAGTTTGCCAAGGACTACAGCTGTCGTTCCGCTCACCCCCACCACTGCGCCGGTCTCCACTTTGGACGTCGGTGCCTGCGGATGCGCTCAGAGCCGAGGCGCTACGCAGCGAGGTGGCCGCACTACTCCAGAAGAACGCCACGGAGGTAGTCAGACGGCATGACTCTCCGGCCTTCTACAGTCGTTTGTTTGTTGTTCCCAAGCCGGAGGGCAAGTGGCGTCTGGTCATCGACCTCTCCGCCCTGAACAAGTTCCTCGTCGCCCCGCCGTTTCGGATGGAGACCGCTCGAGCCCTGCATTCCGCGGTGCAGCCATGGGATTTTGCCATCAGCCTCGACCTTTCAGACGCTTATCTACATCTTCCCATGCATCCGGCGTCCAGACACTTCCTTCGGTTCGCCTTCGCCGGGGTCGTCTACCAATTTTGCGCCCTACCCTTCGGTCTCAACCTCAGCCCGTGGGTGTTCACCAGGATCATGGACGCTGTCGTCGCCAGGGCCAGAAGGACAAGCTCAAGTCCTACGTCCAGCTACCTCGACAATCTCCTTCTACGGAACCAGGTGGACTCCGTCCTGGAGAGGGACCGAGACGCACTCCTAGACCTCCTCGACTTCCTCGGGTTCATCATCAACAAGGGCAAGTCCGATCTCTCGCCGTCCCGCTGCTTTGTTCACCTGGGAATGGAGTTCCACACCGACCTCAACATAGTCCGGCTCATGGAGGTGCGTATACAGAAGATCAGCGATCTGGCGCGACAGGTGGCACAGCAGGACAAGGTCTCTGCATGGGTGTGGTTACAGTTACTGGGCTTGATGAGTGCTGCCTCCGACCTGATTCCCCTGGGACGCCTCTATTCCCAGCCTCTCCAGTTGCACCTGCTCCTTCATTGGCGACCCTCGAAGGACGACATCGACGCTCTGGTTCTGGTTCTCCCGATGTTACATCCACACCTGATGCGCTGGGCGGACCACAACTGGCTGGCCTCGGGAGTCTCTCTTTACACACCGCCTCCCCACTTGTCCCTTTGTGTCGACGCAAGTCTCACCGGTTGGGGAGCTCATCTTCTACCGTCGTTCGCAACAGCCTCGGGTTCTTGGCCCCCAGATCTTCTGACCCGACACATCAACTGGTTGGAGTTGCAGGCGGTTTGGCAGGCTGTAATGACGTGGGACTCTCAGTTCCGGGGTCAGGAGCTACTCGTGCTGTCCGACAACTCAACAGTCGTTGCCTATCTACAGAAACAGGGCGGTACGCGCTCCCCATCTCTGTGCATCCTACTTTACCAGCTGCTTCGATGGTGCGAAGATCGGGGCATCACTCTGCGGGCCAGACACATTTCGGGTCATCTCAACGTGCTCGCCGACTCCTTGTCACGCCGCGGACAGCTTCTCCACACAGAATGGACTCTGCGACCGGACATCTTCCAGATGATCGCGGCCAGATGGGAACCTCCCATGATTGACCTTTTCGCCACTCGTTGGAACCACCAGTTGCCGCTGTTCGTCTCGCCGGTGCCAGATCCACTAGCTTGGGCAGTCGACGCGCTGTCCATTCCTGGGACGGGCTCATCGCCTACGCTTATCCACCGACGGTGCTGGTCCCCAAAGTCCTCCTCAAGCTTCGCGGCTGCAACACGATCCTGTTCCTGGTGGCGCCCTTCTGCTGGAACAAGTCATGGATGACGGACCTGCTGAACCTAGCCACCAGCCCACCACTTCAGCTCCCCACGCCTCACACGATGCTCAAGCAACCTCAACAGCCGCTGTTTCATCCTTGCCCAGAGCGTCTCCTCCTACACACTTGGAGGTTGTGTGGCAAGCCCTCACCAGAAGAGGCTTCTCGGGTGAGGCAGTGGAAGCTATCGCTGCTGCGCGCAGACCTTCTACCAAACGAGTTTATGAGGGGAAGTGGAAAGTGCTGTGCGACTGGTGTGGTGACAACAACCTTTCCCCCACTGATTTGACGATGCCCCAGTTGGCGGAGTTCTTCCTCTGGCTTTTCAACTTCCAGAGTTTGGCACCTATTACCATTCGGGGATACCTGGCGATGATTGCTGACACCTACCGTCATCTGGGCCGAACAGATCCTGGTGCCTGCAAAGACCTCGCTGATCTCATGGCACACTTCGGTCTAAAACGCCCGGCGCTACAGTCGCTGTTGCCTAGATGGGACCTACCTTGGGTGCTGACTTGGCTCAACTCCGCCCGTTTTGAACCCCTGCAGTTGGCACGCTTGCCGGACGTAACTCGAAAGACGTGCTTCCTGTTGGCCCTAGCTACCGCTTCCAGGGTCAGTGAGCTTCACGCGCTGTCCACACGATCAGATTGCCTGCAGTTCCGGACTGACGGCTCCGTACAACTGCTTCCTGAACCATCCTTCCTGGCTAAGACGCGGTCGCCTCTGACGACCCCACAGATGATGACCATTCGACCTTTACGTGTGACAGACTCCACCCGGGAGACCAGACAACAGGACCCGGTGAGAGCTTTACGTGTGTACCTGCGACGGACCAAACCGCTGCGCAGAAAACGAACCCGCCTTTTTCTCCCTTTGTCCCCAGGTAGACAGGACATATCAGCCCAGACCATCTTCTCATGGATTCGATGGGTGATCCGCTCGGCCTATCAAGACCTCGCACCAGAAGTGGCCCAACGTATGCACATCAGGGCGCACGAGGTCAGAGCCATGGCCACAAGTCTCACTTTCGACCGCAACTGTGCAGTGAAAGACATTGTGGCAGCCGTGGGATGGCGAGCGGAGTCCACATTTGCCCGATTCTACTTGAGGGACCTCTCCACCCAGCGGCAGAACCTCACGCTGGTGGGAGACATCGCAGCAGCGCAACACTCCCTCCCGGCGCCGTAAGTATCTTAGCTAAAATTATCGGGAGTTTGCTGTGCGAGGGCGGGTCTGAGGGCTGTGTCGTTGGCAGTAGGGGCACTAGGGCGGCACCCACCTCCTCTTTGGGATTCTTCCTATGTGTAATACCATCGGTAATGTGTTTTGAGAAAACAAATGAATTTTTCAATTAAAATGCATTTTTTTGAAAATACTTACTGATGGTATTACTCGAAGGTCCCTCCCACCGGCCCCGCTTGCCGCAGTTGGCTAAGAAACTAAACTGAGGTATGCCGGATATTTTCGCACCAGATGGGAAGAAGGGGAGGCTATTCTGGTGGTGACCTGTTCTATGGCGCCCCACTCCTGCCAACGATACCATATACGGACACAACCAAATTTGGGCTAAAATTAGACTAGCTAAGAACTATTTCCTATGTGTAATACCATCGGTAAGTATTTTTCAAAAAAATGCATTTTAATTGAAAAATTCATTTTTCTAGTGCACGGAACTTGGTTGTGCCATGTTGGCTGATGTCGGCCAGTGTGCATTGCCTTGCGAGGTCAAGCTATGGTGGACGTCACCTCAAGGACCTTTTATGTACCAAATTTTTCCGATAGCCTTGGTCACGTTTACTCATTTAGCCCTAATGCACTACAACAGGAGATGGATCACCCCTGATAATTCAAGGGTAGTGCCAGATTAGCTTGGCACCTTCAGGCACCAAGCTAATCTGGCACTACCCTTGAATTGTCAAGGTCAAGCCATCTCCTGTAACTGGTACATAGTTGTTAAGTGACACCCCCACATTTTGGAAAATGTGGCAGTGGGGTTGGATGGGTTAAAAGTGGTTTGGTCCAAACCCAGTACCACGAGAAAGGCCAACTTCAGCCATACTTGGCCTGCGTATGGCTGTGTGTGGGCTGATATTGGCCCGATGACCTTTTGCACACTGGAAAATCACCAGGCCAATATCCACATTTATTTTTTCAATTAAAATTAAAAAATATTTCTTACAGTTTCCCAAGAGGAGTCGGTGAGAGTGGTGGCCGGTCATTGACAGATCCAATGTCTGATCCACCTTTACGAGGGTTAGGGGACACCACTGACATCAGCACAAGGGGAATTCAGCGTGTGCCGTCTCACTCTCTTTCTCAAGTTACTTCTACAATTGTTACAGCCATGGCAGCTACAAGGTATGATCATTATCTCACCATCCAGATACCAAGAGTGGCCCATGTACATAAAGTACAAGATTAATTAACATGTTCACTGCCTAGAAAAGTTGAACACGAATTCAGCTGCAAGTGACATAGACCATTATGAGCCCCCGTACCATGGGGGCTTATGAGGATCTATGCCTTGTGTGGACACAAATTTTGAATCCACTTTGTTTCCTCAAAACACATTACCGATGACATGACTGTCAGGAAATAGTCTACTTGCTTACCAATTTTAGCCTAAGACCCAAAGGGTCCCCCCAGGAGGCTCTTGGGTATCCCTAACAGGGATGAGAGTAGCCTCCCCTGCCCATCCGGTCACGTGCCAGGTGGTGTCTCCTTTAGCCAGTTGTCTACTTTGCTGTTAGCATACGCACGCGTTTTCTAGAGCCTACGGACCCGACCTTCACGGAGACTGTGTACGGTGCGACCGTTCCTCACCGCTTGCCTTTCGTCTTCCGCTTCCTTGTGTGGCCGCTTCTGTGCCTCGTGCAGTTTGCTGGCCCGGGAACCTTCTAGGCTTCCGTCGCGCGGTGGTTTGTGCTTCGTCACCCGGCCATTCCACCATGGACAGGTAAAGTCTTGGCCGCTTCCTACGTCTCGCCTGGCTGGGCCGGACGTCGGGCTTCGCTGGAGCTACTGTTGTTTTCTCTCCGCATTTCACTGTGAGTTTCACGTGTTTCTTAATTTTCGAAGCTTTAAATGGCGGGGTTTGTTACCCGCCGCCGGTCGCCGTTCATGTTTGGGTATGGGTTGCAGTTACCGAGTGCGCCTCTCTCCATTACGGCGACTTCCAGTGACCTAGTGTCCGGTGCTTTGTGCTTGTCACTCTGCCGTTCCGCCATGGACAGATAAAGTCTCGGCCGCTTCCTGCATCTCGCCCTGCTGGGTCGGACGTCGTGCTTGGCTCGGACTTCTGTTTGTTTCTCTCTGCATTTCACGGTGAGTTTCGCTCGTTACTTCGGAGCTTTAACTGGCGGGGTTAGTTACCCGCCGCCCGTCGCCTTTCATGTATGGGTATGTGTTGCAGTTACCAAGTGCGCCCCTGCCCAGGATGGCGACTTCCAGTGGCCTGGTGTCCGCCACACAGTGTGTCGACCGGGTGCCGGCTGCTCCTCTGTCATCGGCTGCGCTGGCTGCGCCTCTTGACCGGAGGTTCTTGGTCTCTACTCTGGTGGTTCCACCGGCGAGCGACCCGTGACTGTCCGCCTTCCTTGGGACCTCACACGGCACGGTGGGATTGTTCAAGCTCCCCTCGGACTTGGGATAGCCCACACCTCGCATCCCTGGTAAGTTGTAGCCTATTCGTAGACGCGTTAAGCCCGCTGACTCCTCCGGCGAGTCGCCAAGCCGGCTATGTGCCCCCCTCCTTTGAGCCCCGGGCACCGCGACCTTGTCGCCATTAGTTCACGCGTCGGCCTTTCGGCCCAACTTCTAGCCCGCTGACTCCTCCGGCGAGTCGCCTAGCTGGCTTCGTGCCCCCCTCCTTGAGCCCCGGGCACCGCGACCTTGTCGCCTGTTACATAATAAAAAAATTAAAAAAAAGTTGACGCTTTAGCCTCGCGGCCTCTCCTAAGCCCGCTGACTCCTCCGGCGAGTCGCCAAGCCGGCTGCGTGCCCCCCTCCTTGAGCCCCGGGTACCGCGACCTTGTCGCTAATTAGTTTACGCGTCGGCCTTTGGCCCTACTTCTAAGCCCGCTGACTCCTCCGGCGAGTCGCCAAGCCGGCTACGTGCCCCCCTCCTTGAGCCCCGGGCACCGCGACCTTGTCGCTAATTAGTTTACGCGTTGGCCTTCGGCCCTACTTCTAAGCTCGCTGACTCCTCCGGCGAGTCGCCCGGCCGGCTTCGTGCCCTCCTCCTTGAGCCCCGGGCACTGCGACCTTTGTCGCCTTTTTGTAGACGCATTGGCCTCGCGGCCCCTCCTAAGCCTGCTGACTCCTCCGGCGAGTCGCCGAGCCGCTAAGTGCCCCCGCCTTGAGCCCTGGGCGCCGCGACCTTGTCGCCAATTAGTTCACGCGTCGGCCCTTCGGCCCCAGCTTTGGTCCGCTGACTCCTACGGCGAGTCATCATGCCGACTATGTGCCCCCCTCCTTGAGCCGGGCACCGCGACCTTGTCGCCTTTCATTCTCACTTCAGCGCTTCGGCCTCAGTTTCTGGACCCGCTGACTCCTACGGCGAGTCGCCAAGCCGCTTGTGCCCCCCTCCTTGAGCCCCGGGCACCGCGACCCTTATCGCCAGTTAGTACCCTAGTCGGCCTTATGGCCCTCCTTCCAACCTGCTGACTCCTTCGTCGAGTCGCCCAGCCAGCTACGTGCCTCCCCTTGAGCCTCGGGCACTGCGTCTGGATCGTCTGTCATATACCTCGGGACTTCAGGCCGTTTCCACTGGTGCCTACGGCCTTTCCACGTTGTTTTCACCAGTTCTCATCTGTTCACCGAAGTTAAGCTACGTTGCGCTCGGTTAGCACTTGGATGGGTGCCCCTTGGGTACACCCAGAGCAAGTGGGGATCGACATCTTCGCCCTTGTCGCCTGGATAGCTGCGGCGCCCGACGTTCGTCGCCCGCCCGCTCGCCCCCCTCCTGCGTCCCTGTCGACCTTCGCCTTGTGCTCGGCGCTGTCATTCTCTTCGGGACATCCGTCTTCCCCGCCCTCTGCACCCTTCGCCTCCAGCGTCTCCCCGACCCTCTCCGATGCATGACTCGGCGTCCTGCTGCCCTGTCCCTCCTCGTGGCGGGCTCTACGCACCTTGGAGCGACGAGGCCCGTCTCTTCGCGCTTTGCCACCGCTCAGAGGATGCTGCTGCCTCGTAGAGGCTCTTCTGCCCCTCCAACGAGTTCCGCCCCTGACACGGTCCTTCCGTTCGCCACTGGCCTGCTGGTGTCTTCGCCTTCGGCCCCCTGGTTCACTGGCCACTCGCTCCCCTTCGTGCCCGCTGCCTCCGGTGGTTCCGCCGGCGCTCGTGCTTGCGGCAACTCTTCCCAGCTCAAGCGGATCTTCCGCGGGGCGTCGGATCCTCCGCCCCCTAGCCTTCCTTCGTTCGTGGCGGACTGGCTCCCTTCCCTGGCCTTCTCCCCTGATGTGACGTCGCAGCTCTACCGTGCTCCTGTGGGTACCCGCGCCCTTCGGCCCTGCCTGGCAGTCTCTGAAGGAGCCCTTCTAGGCCCGTGGGCCCAGCGCCTCCCTTGTGGACTGAGTTCCCGCCCGTTCGGACCAAGGCCCTCGCCCTTCGCGCGCAGGTCTCCGCTCTTCTTCGGTTGCGATGGTGCTCATCGCTTGGCACGACTCCCCCGCCTCAGACCCTTCGCGTCGCCTTCAGCCCATGCTCGTCGCCACCAGCCTGGTTCTGCCCGATGCTTCTATGCGTCCCCTTGCCTCCCGCCCCCGCCGTTGCCTTCGCTTGCCGTCGACGGGACTGTTTCCAGTTTCGGCCTCTCCTGTGTGGTCTCTCCCTCAGCCCTGGGTCCTTGCGTGGATCGTGGATGCCGTGGTTGCCCGAGCCCTTTGGTCTTCCGCCAGCCGATCTCCTCCTTAGACGACCTGCTTCTGCGGAATCAGTCGGTGGTCTCTCTTCGTAGGGCAGGGATGCTCTTCTCCTCCTGTTTCTCACCTGGTCGCCCTGGTCAACGCCTACAGTCCGACCTCTCGCCCTCTCGCCACTTGTTCACCTGGGGATGGAGTTGGTGACCGGCCGCAACTGGTTGCGTCTTCCCGAGCCTCGTATCCAGAACTTGCCGATCTAGCCCGTGGGTAGCTGCGGTCGCGGCGGTCCCCGCCTGACTGTGGCTCCAGCTCCTCGTCCTGATGAGTGCGGCGGCTGATCTCCTTCCCCTCGGTCTTCTGTCCTCCTCCACTGGAGACCGTCCTCCGGCAATCTCTCTACCCTGGTGCCGATCTCTCCTGTGCTGCGGCCCATCTGCTTCGCTGGACGGACATTCTTGGCTCGGCTCCGGGTTCCCCCTGACCTCGCCACTGCCCGTCTCTCTCTCTGCGTCGATGCCGGTCTCGATGGTTGGGGCGCTCACCTTCTTCCGAGTTTCGCTCGATGGCCGGCCGCTGGCCCGCGAACCTGACTTCGCGGCACGTCAACCCGCTGGGACTGGTTGCAGTTTGGCAGGCCCTCTGCGCTTGGCGATCCGATCTTCGGACACAGGACCTCCTCGTCCTCTCCGACACTCCACAGTTGTGGCTTGCCTACAGAAGCAAGGAGGAACCCGCTCTCCCGTCCTCTGCATCCTCCCCTATCGACTCCTTCGCTGGTACGAGGGCCGCGACATCTCCCTCCCAGCCCGTCATGGTCCAGGTCACCTGATCGTCCTGGCAGACTACCTCTTGCGACAGGGTCAGCTTCATCACACGGATGGGCCCTATGCTGGGACATCCTTCGCCTGATCTGCGCTCGTTGGGAGACTCCCCTTATCGATCTCTTCGCCACGAGGTGGACCCTCCTGCTTCGTCTCCCCGATTCCCGACCCTCTGGCCTGGGCAGTCGATGCGCTTCGATCCCTTGGGACGGACTGGTCGCTTACACCTACCCTCCGGCGCCCTGGTCCCCAAGTCCTGCTCCAGCTCCGGGGATGCAACGCAGTCCTTCTCCTGGTGGCCCGTTCTCCTGGACCGGATCGTGGACCTTCTCAGTCTCGCCACGGGCTCCCCCCCCCCCCCCCTCTTCCCACCCCGTGCACGTTGCTCGAGCAGCACCGCCAGCCGCTCTTCCACCCCTGCCCCGAGCGACTTCTCCTACACGCCTGGCAATTGTGCGGCAAGCCCTCTCTGCTGGAGGCTTCTCGAGTGCGGCAGCGGACGCTATCGCTTCAGCCCGCAGACCTTCTACCAGAAATGTCTACGAGGGAAAGTGGCGTGCTTCGTGCCTGGTGCTCTGACCGCCGCATCTCCTCCGTCGGCCTGTCGACTCCTCAGCTCGCGGACTTCTTCTCTGGCTCGTCCTTCTCTGGCTCGTCCAAGACCAAGGTTGGCTCCCCTCTGGTTCCGCAGCTACCCCTCTTGATTGCCGACGCCTACCGTCGCCTCGGCCGTCCCAACCCAGTGCCTGAAAGTACCTGCCCGACCTTGGCGGATTTCGGCATGCAGCGCCCGGTCTCCCGCTCCCTTGTTCCGTGCTGGGACCCCCCTGGGTCCTCCCCTGGCTGACTTCGGACCGTTGTACCGCTCCATATGGCCCGCTTCACGGACGTGACTCGGAGACCTGCTTCCTAATGGCCCTCGCCATGGCGCCCCGCGTCAGCGAGCTCCACGCGCTCGTCTCGCCCCTCCTGCCTGCAGTTCCGAGTGGATGGCTCTGTTCGGCTACTCCCGGATCCTTTCTTCTCGCTCAGACTAGGTCTCCCTTGACGGCGCCTCAGGTCATCGCTATTTGGCCGCTTCAGGGCCAGACTTCCTCGGGAGACTCCGCAGCAAGATCCGGTGCGTGCACTTCGTATCTACCTGCGTCGCTCCAAGTCCGTGCGGAGGGGACGGACTCGTCTCTTTTTGCCTCTGACCGCCGGCAGAACCGGCATCTCAGCCCAAACGTTCTCCTCCTCGCTCCGCTGGGTATTATGGTCCGCCTATCGTGACCTCTCCCCACAGGGAGCCGAGGCACTGAGGATCCGCGCCCATGAAGTGCGCGCTAGGGCCGCATGTCTCGCCCGCGCCTGTGCGGTTAAGGACATTGTGGCTGCAGTGGGGTGGCGGGACGAATCTACCTTCGCCCGCTTCTACTTCCGCGCCCTGACACTCCAGCGCGACAACCTTACGCTGGTGGGAGACTTTCTGCGGCGCAACACTCCCTCCAGGCGCCCTCGGCGCCTTAGGTTGCACTTCGCTAAAATTGTCGGGAGTGTGCGATTAGGAGTGACGGGCCGGTTTGTCCCGAACGAGGTTTCTGAAGGGATTGTGCGGCACCCTCCTCCTTTTTGTCATTCTTCCTGACAGTCATGTCATCGGTAATTTGTTTTGAGGAAACAAATTAATTTTTCTCTAAAATGTATTTTTTCGAAAAATACTTACCGATGACATGACTCGGAGGTCCCTCCCTCCTCCCCGCTTGCCGCTGGTAACTCCGTAGACAACTGGCTAAAGGAGACGCCACCTGGCACGTGACCGGATGGGCAGGGGAGGCTGCTCTCATCTCTGTTAGGGATCCCCGAGAGCCTCCTGGGGGGACCCTTTGGGTCTTAGGCTAAAATTGGTAAGCAAGTAGACTATTTCCTGACAGTCATGTCATCGGTAAGTATTTTTCGAAAAAATACATTTGAGAGAAAAATTAATGTTTCTTGGATGGCTGGGACTTGTGTTGAACTGACAGTTGTCATACACACAATCTGTGACCAGTGGCAGAGAAGGGGGTCAATGGATGGCTGGGACTTGTGTTGAACTGACAGTTGTCATACACACAATCTGTGACCAGTGGCAGAGAAGGGGGTCAATGGATGGCTGGGACTTGTGTTGAACTGACAGTTGTCATACACACAATCTGTGACCAGTGGCAGAGAAGGGGGTCAATGGATGGCTGGGACTTGTGTTGAACTGACAGTTGTCATACACACAGTCTGTGACCAGTGGCTGAGAAGGGGGTCAATGGATGGCTGGGACTTGTGTTGAACTGACAGTTGTCATACACACAATCTGTGACCAGTGGCAGAGAAGGGGGTCAATGGATGGCTGGGACTTGTGTTGAACTGACAGTTGTCATACACACAATCTGTGACCAGTGGCAGAGAAGGGGGTCAATGGATGGCTGGGACTTGTGTTGAACTGACAGTTGTCATACACACAATCTGTGACCAGTGGCAGAGAAGGGGGTCAATGGATGGCTGGGACTTGTGTTGAACTGACAGTTGTCATACACACAATCTGTGACCAGTGGCAGAGAAGGGGGTCAATGGATGGCTGGGACTTGTGTTGAACTGACAGTTGTCATACACACAATCTGTGACCAGTGGCAGAGAAGGGGGTCAATGGATGGCTGGGACTTGTGTTGAACTGACAGTTGTCATACACACAATCTGTCACCAGTGGCAGAGAAGGGGGTCAATGAATATGCCAGGTATCATAGTAATCTATTTGACATCTCATAAAATGTAATAAAGTTTGCCGACCAGCTTACAACCAGTGCTCACTGTGGCATTGTTTAGGACATTAACCCATTTAGCCCCAACAACCTACAGCAGGAGATGGATCGACCATGATAATTCAAGGGTAGTACCAGATTAACTTGGCGCCAAGCTAATCTCTATTGCCCTTGAATTATCATGGTCGATCCATCTCCTGTACATGGAACATCGGTGACGCCTCCAAAATAAGGGAAACGCGGTTAACCTTGGGGTTAAATGAGTTAAAGCAACCTGCTCCAGGCAAAAAGGACTAATATCTTGTGAAATTTGAAAAATCATAAAATGAAAAACATATCTGCTCTTATTTTCCTTTCTGCGTGGAGGAGTTCCATGGACACACACCAGGGGGTAGTAAAAAAAAAATAATTAAAAAAAATGCTGTTGCGTATGCTTAGGTGGATTTTGAAAAGAAGGGTAGAAATGTCCTAGTTGTGGCAAGACAGCATTGAGAACCCGTTGCATTGGCAAATTATAACCCACCCTTGGGCTTGCTTTAAAATGATATGCTCCATGGCAAACTTTGATAGCTAAAATTTGTAGACACAACAGGTTATCAGTGTTGTCTTGCATGTACTAGAGGTTTTCCACTACCTTGAGCAGAATGGAAGCAACTCCTCTGCGTAGAAAGGAGAATTGCACAGAGAGTTCAGTACAAGATCTGCTCTCTGTGCTACAAGTGCATAAACTACTTGAATTATCATGATCAATCCATCTCCTGCTGCAGGGTCCTGGGGCAAAATGGGTTAATATTGTCCTACTAGCACTATAGTGATATTACATTTGTTTACTTTTTTATTCTTGGCAGTTAAAGATGAATATCCATTTTAAACAATAAATATCTTAAATCTTAATTCATTAAAATGAAGAACAACCTGTCCACAGCCCTCATGGTACGGAGCAAGATGCATCTGGCCTCACCAGTGAGTCATCTCCCCCTGAGCAGTATTCTTCCGCGGTTGTTGCCTTGAGTAACATGGCCAAATTGGTAAGAATTGTATGTTTTTGTGTTTCTATTTATATTGCGTGTGACATCACACATTCAGGAGAAGCGAAGTAATAACTTGGCCATGAGCTTGACCATGCTTGTCAGCCCTGAAAATGGCGAGTAATTTACTCGCCATGGCGAGTGAATTTTTTATTTGGCGAGTAAAAAAAAATACTCACTCGCCAAATGCGAGTGCGCTCGTGCGTTTTCCAATCCAACGGCTAACCGCCAGCCGAACATCAGGTACGCCGGCGCTTGACCTGACCGCACCGCGAGTCGCCTACATCACTTTGCGGCAGTAGCCGAACACGTCACTCGAACTGTGCGTACCATAACGGTGGTCGGTGACAGTCGTTCTATTTTTAGTGACGAAATTGGTTCGTTTAGCGGCTCGCTCAGTCGCGACTGCGTTCAGAATCGACCCGACGCCGGCGTCGGTGCGAGTGTAACAGGGCGGGCAAACTGTTAGTTTATGTGTAGTGTCAGCATGTTATTACAAAGTGCGTGCTACATGTTGAACGCGTTACTTGCTGTGACGTCACCATACATACTATTATGGGATACAGCATTGTGCGTTTCGCTTTCGATCTAGAACGAAGTTGTAGATGGCGGAGAAAAAACAAAGGAAGAGCTGGAATGCTTCCGATTCTTTAATCCGGCACCGTCTGATCTTGATAATCGCTAAGAAGAAAGTTGCACTTCGACATCGCCATCTCCATCGACAAGCGACAGTACCAGAAATGCTACCCCTGGGCCGTGTGTGGCACCGCCGCTACGACACAGTTTACAGAGTCCATGGCTGTGCTGAGTGTATTTCCATGGCTAAAGCTCGACGGCACTCGAATGGCATGCGCAATGTGCACTGAGGCAAACTCAAAAAGCAAGTCCAGAAATTTGAACAGAAATAAGTTTGTCAGTTTTTTAAAATCGTGGTCGATCCATCTTCTGGTACACAGTTATTAGGCAAACATTGGAGAAACACGTCTCAGTTCTGAGTGGTTAAACGGGTTGAAACTAACTTTGAAGTACATCAGTTTACACACATACACACACACACACACACACACACACACACACACACACACACACACACACACACACACACACACACAGCACATACACACACACACACACACACACACACAGAGTTTAGACAAGTCACACTTCGGTTGTCAATCTGCCGCGTTCAGCAGAAAACGCTATATTCTCTGTTACAATACATTATCAAACGATCATACAAATAAATAAATAGAGATCTTTTTTTCTGTGTGTGAGAGAGCTAGGGAGACAGGCTTTTGCGCAATAGCTCACCAGTTAAAGAATCAGATCATGGAAAGGACACACACACACACACTGTCACAACACATTTAAAGAGGAGAGAGCGAAATGAGATAATTTATTTTAATGATTGATTGATTGTACATTGTTTATCGTCCCGACAGCAACAAGGCTTTCTCAGGACGTGCCTGCACTGCTTGTGGAAAAAAAAAAGAAACAGAATATTGAATGTATGTCGCCAGCCGGTCCAATACGTTAAATAAACCTACGCCATGGGGCCTAAATAAAGCTAAGACCATTTAGCAACACACATCCAATATCAAGAGCTACAGGCAGTGCAGACAGTTGGGAGAGTTTTAAAAAGAGAAATACAGGTGAATGGACCAAGGGTAGACAGAAACACATGCCCCAGAAAAAACACACCCTGTCTGTGGGGCTGACCAGGGTGACCCTGGGAACTAAAATGTAGTTAATCCCACCCAAGTCTCCCAGGGCAGACCCGGGTGTGGATAATTTATTTTAAGGAACATACAGATGATGCAGTTTTTCTTAAATAAATCTGCGGACCCTCTATAATGCTAGTCTGGGGGGGTCTGTATACCCTCTAAAATTTATACCTGGGGGTCTAAAGACCCTTTAACCTGTTGTGCAAACAGAAGCTCAGCTCTACTTACAAAAAATAAATAAATAAAAAAAATCCCACCACAGTTCACATGGGGATTTTGTCAGTTATTTCTCCACTTGATACTATCAAAAGCCTGAAGTCAGGACATAAACATTAACTTGGTTATGATTGTCTGTTCAAATATTTGTTTTCAATGCCTCTGGGCAGAAAACACTCTCTAACATTGGGCGTCAAACACTTGTGGTACATTATATTGTTGAGTTGGGGGGCTATTTTCAGTAGTAAAATTTTCAGTTTTGGCTAGTAACATTTTCAGTTTGGCTAGTAAAACTTGCAAGTCACTAGCCAAAGGCTGGTGGGCAAAATTTTAGACTTTCAGGGCTGCTTGTTAATCCTTTGTGTGTCGGTAGCATTTGTTTTTGTGATGATTCCTACAGGAATCATCTTGACAAACTGATACCGACATGCAGAAGATTAATCCCCTCATGCATACAGCCACTGGTGCTATGAACATGGCTGCATGCACTAGGAGGTTATCAATATCCCTTTCACTGCCAATGAATGCAGGTTTGTTTTGTTTTTTAAGTTATATTCGCCAGGATCTATCATCTCAACACAAAACTGCAACAGATACTGCTGACAGTATGTGTATGGGTCCTTTGTGTACTATCTTAGAGCTTTATGATGTAAGTACAATGCCAAATGTCGAAATTCATCGTTTGGTGGGTGAATTGTTTTTTTTACATGAGTCACGGATTTATCGTCTGCATCGGCCTCGTTTTGAATTAATATGCATATTTATGAGCCTATGTCACAAGGCAGAACCCAGCCGGCTATCAGTGTATCGCAATAGGGCTCGGGAAGTTCCCTGCGTTGCCTAGCAGCGTCAGCTCATCAGCCGCTATCTTAAGAGGATAGAATAGTCCAGATAGTAGCGAAGTAGTGTTTCAACTCGTTTTTCTTCACGTTTCTTCCTCTTTGGAAACAAACAAAAAACAGATTCTGGTTAGCGGTTTCCTACGGTGATGGCAAGACCAGGGTCCGTACGGTCTGTGAACATTTGTGAAAGTTGTAAAAAAAAAATGACAATGCTTTTTCAAGGCCCTGGAAAGTTTGTCAATTTCAGTCCTTTTTCATAAAGTCTGTGAAAGTTTGTAAAAGATGACAAAGTGCTAGCAAACTTTTGTCTACTTTTTTTTTTCTCTCTCCCCCAATTTGTGACTATTCCATTGCGAACGATCATGCGGACGCTTGTTGCAAGTGATCTATATTTAGCTCTGATCATAAAGTGACTGCATGGTCTTTCTGCAGAACATTGTGATTGGTTGTTTACGCTTCTACCCAGCTCCGCCATTCGCTAAGTGTTCTTTTATTTTAGTATCTCTTCATGCATTAGGCAGGAAAACTTCAGATGAGCTGCTGATACAGAGTGATCTAATTAAAGTGTGTAAACCTTCAGGCTTCAGTTTGGGTTTGTGAAACGTTTATGAAAAGTTTGTGAACTTCGTTCCTGCTTTTTGTACGGACCCTGAAGACTTTCTGTTATTGCCTATAGCACGTCAAGACTTTCCTGACATTGTCTGACAGCGATTTCCCTATGAGGGCCTTATCATGAATCCTCTCAAGATGGCCACCACGACTAGCGTGGTGACATCAGCTTCCCGAGCTCTATTCTGCAGGTCTTCAGGTCATCGGTGTGGTGTACACACGTGTCGGTGTACACATGTACTGATGTTCTCCGGCATCCCTTTGACGTAATTTTTCACAAGAAAGTAGAATAAACCTTCCATACTCGCTATGCTGTCAAAATCACAATGCAGGTTCCGCTCAACCTGACAGTATTTACTAGTAACGATCATGCGCACAGTATTGCGCCAAGGGTGTTGCGTTCAGAGTGAATCCATGGTGCCTAGTTTGACCTTTGATCCTTTACCCCTCGGAAACATGCACCGTCTTCCATCATTGAAAAGGATTGGTTATAATTATGCAGATGACCTAAGGTCGTATAGAATAGTTATGACGTTGGCTACCATCGCCTATCAGAAGCAATCTTTTGATGTATCCGTCAAAAGATTCCAGTGGGCCTCTTTTTACTTTGAATGGACAAAAGAAAGCATTTGCATATCATCACAAGCTCCTATATAGCGTCCCAGTAGCCCTTTTGTTGACAGACAACATTTTAATAGGGACGACACGCGCCGCCTCCCATCTGGTTTCACTAAATGCCGGGCAGGGGTGGGGGTGGGAGGGGGGGCGGTGGGGGTGGGTGGGTCTACGACCTGTCCGGCCAACACTGACCTGTAAATTGATACACCCAGAGCAGTGTCAAATGTCCGTGACCCAGATGTTTAGCATGCCGAAACAAGGCCTCGCTAGAATCTGGTGCCAGACTGCCTCTTACCCCAACATAACGACAGAAACTGTCAACGCCTCGGCCGCTTTAACAGCTCGCCGCTGCCGCTTTATCGCTCCCTGGTCGTGCCGGCGTGTTTATGTGTACTGTAAACAAATTCCCAACCCTTTCCCGAGGTCTCTGTACAGTCTATTTTTACTCTGAGGCCTTCCTTTGTAAAAATTCTCAGCTTTTCAAGTCGGTAAAGCGATCGCTGATTCCATTGCTAACGACGCGGTCCGACATCTTGGTTTTACTCTCTTCGGTTGTTTTTCTTTTTTTATGTGATACTGTGGAAATTGATAATCTATTGCTATATTGCCAGGAAACTTGTAGCAATGTTTCCAAGTGTTTAAAATCAAATGTTTTATTTAGAATGCTTTAAATGGTCAGCTATTGATAAATTACTTTTGTTTGAGTGTATTGTGTTGACCTCACGTGCTACGAGCGTTAGATTTGATGCTGCACAATCAAAGTATGCATTTGTTTGGCCATTCATTTGAAACCTAAAGCCAGGCACTAGGCTTCTAACGTACACAAAAGCGCCCGCATTCGTTTGCGAAAATTCGCCGTCCGCCTCGGGGTTACACGTTAGACAAACCCTACTCTGATGCGGGAACTGAGGAGCACTATAGTATAAATCACGAGAGAGGTTTACCACCGAAGGTTTTCAAAACTTGCACAGACTCATTACAATCTATGTATTTTCACCAAGCTGGTATTGCAGGCCAGTATGCTTGCTGAAACTGAAACCGTGCAGGAGACAGGCCAATATACCGCTTCTAGTCCTAGCATATATGTACATTTGCCCCTGCATTTACAAAGGCTACTGAGAACCTGCTGCCGCAAACGAACTGCGCAGTTCTTCTCAGAGCGGACAAAGTCAGGTTTTAGCATAAGACTGAACACATGCTCAAACTTATAACGCCCGGGGAAAGAGCTGGTACGCGCAAGCATGGATGCCGTGTTCACAGGTCACAGTGTGACTAGAATAAAGAGTGGTCCGCATGTGTTGTACACGTTTCTAGGTTGCCCATATTATCCCTGCTACCTCACCTATGGGATAAATCAATAAAGCAGCTAATTTAATTTATTGTTCGAAAGACTTTATGTACAGGAAATTCACCTATGGTGCAACTTGCAGCCACTCAATCACACTCGTAGATCATGATCATAATATTTTATTTTCCTAGTAATATTTTCCATCCTGAGCTTATCCAGTGGACAATAGTGGGCCTATGTTGAGTTGCCGCTGACTTAGTGATTTGTGGGGCACGCTGATTTCAGCTGTGCTTGGGTGTGGGGTTGGTAAGGAATCAGGTTCATAACCAAGAAATGAGACTGTCAATGTGCTGGTTTTTGTTGTTGTTGTTATTTTGTGCATGGCAAATGTGCAGCTGATGGGCGGTAGTGTTTTTAGGGGATCCTTGAAATATTGACTATAGCTAAGAGACTGGACAGTACGGAAACGGCACTGTATTCCGTGGCCAAAAGGGCTCAACATAAAAATGTAGAATGCACTGAATGTGTGTGTGTGTGTGTGTGTGTGTGTGCGCGTGCATGCGTGTGTGAAAATTACGGCTTGGTTACACACACACACACACACACACACACACGCACACGCACACACGCACACGCACACGCACACACACACACACACACACACACACTCAGTCCAATAGAATAAAGAGGGGATAGACTGTGCCACAATTAAAATCACCTATCCTTCTATTTCATGCTGAGGGCTTTTAGTCCCTCAGTTCACTCTGTTAGTATAAACATCGGATGCAGATCGGTTTCCAGCAATGAGGGCCACATGTGGGGCCGTGTGGCTATCACTACTGGACACTGACCGCGTCCACATTCATAGGAACATCTGGGGTGGATTACGTTTGGCATACAGGACAGGATCTCACGAGCCCCTGTGACTGGTAGGGGCTAATGTGAATCTATTTCTTCTCAGGCAAAGGGGGGTGGGGGGTGGGCAGGATGAAAAACTGTACAGAACTGCAGCGTGTGTGTTGGTGGGTTATATGAGTCTGTTCACAACCGCCACCCATGCCCTCCCTGCAACTGGTGCATTGAGAAGGACGTTTGTCATAAAGAGCTGGATCTCACGAGCCCCTTGGACATCAGAGGCTAATGTGAATCTATTCCTTTCGGGCAAAGCGGGACAGGATGGAAAAATGTACAGAGCTGCAGGGAACATGTCGGCGGCATATACCTAAATATATCTTCGTAAGGTACAAAATCTTCAGTGATTTAACTCTGCCTGCCCATTTTATTTAGTTCTGTTCCCTTGTAGCTTACCAGAGAGCGCTTTCCACCTCAGTGCCATAATGAAACCGGCGGCAGTGTCTATGTTGCCGGGGGCATATACTTTCATGTCTCTTAAAGGCTCCGAAACCTTTAGTGATTAATATCTCCCTGCAAGTTTCATTTACCTCTGTTTTCTAGTCATAGAGTACCAGAAAGAGTTTGGCTAGTTAGTGTTCGAGCTAGCCACTCAGGAAACCGTGTGGAATGTGTCGGTCGGTTTTCGATTGCTCACATGTGTAAGCCGAAAGTTGTAACTGACTGGCTACTTTGAAAAGTGTATGAGCCCTTACATTCATACTTAAGTTGCACAGTTCAGTTCTGGTCTGGAATCTTACACATGCACCACGTGAGGCAGCCAAACAACACTAAAATACATATACACTCAAAGCCAAAGTATTGTATCAACTGTAGATCATTCTAAGCATTTTAAATAAAATGTTTATATTGAACCATTTTTTAAAAATATTTTACCATAAACAAAATACTGCAGTATAATAACAATTGCCATAATATCACATTTTTTAAAAAGTCGTGAGAGGAGAGTAAAAACAAAATGTCGGACAGCGTCGTTAGCAATGGCGACAGCGATCGCTTTGCCGACTTGAAAAGGCTAAAAAGTAAGAAAGTACAGGCCAGGCCGCGATCGGAAGTTTTTCTAGTGTGACACTTGACGTAGCCTGGTCTGTTTCAAGCGTTTTCACGAAACACTGGGGCCCATATGCCCTAGTTAGAGTGTACCAGAAACGACTTTGCTAATTTCCACGTCAGTGCCCTCGGAAACTAAGCCGCATCAGCCCAAAATACACTCAAAACAAAAACTATTTCATTAATTGCTGTCCATTTTTAAATGAAATTTTATCACTTTTTGTTTATTTTGCAAAATCACATTTTGAATGAAATAGGCGATAGATAAAAAACCCACAAGAAACGTTATAAAAAGAAAACGAGCATTTGACGTGAGTTAAAAACAAAGATGTCCGACTGCATCGTTAGCAATGGAACCCCATTACCGACGTGGAAAGGCTGAGTTTGGAATTTTTGGAGAGGAATGTCTCAGAGTCAGTAGTGACCAGACTTTGCAGCCGTGAACTAAAGATCTGGGTCAGTGCATTTGCCACTGCTCTGGTTGTGTTTCAGTATAGGTCAGTGTTGACCCGTACCAACCCCCAACCCACCCCTCTCCGGCCCGGCATTCAGTGAAACCAGATGGGAGGCGGCGCGTGCCGTCCCTATTAAGAAATTTCTGTCAACAAGAGGGCTACTGGGACGCTTGTGATGCGCGTGCCGTCCCTATTAAGAAATTTCTGTCAACAAGAGGGCTACTGGGACGCTTGTGATGATATGGATGGGACAATAGGGTGGTCACTGACTAAGTGGGTATGAATACTGAATCCCAGTAAAAGCTTTTTGTGAACTGAAGCCTTAATAAAGGTCAGGTGTGCCCCATTAATCATTGTAACTTCAACATTAAAGGTCACCAACAGTCAAAGGAACATGAATACATAGCAGTTTCAGCAAGAGGCATAAATCCTCATGAGCCCCCGCAACTGCAGGGCTCATGAAGATATGTGCCTCTTGCAGTTGGGTTGTGTTCATTTTTTCTCAGCAGTGAAAGGGTTAATGCTGTTAATGACTCATTGAGCCCTGACACCCCATTGCAAGATAATTGATCGACCATGATAGTTCAAGGGTGGCGCCAGAATAGCTATCATGGTTGATCGGTCTCCTAAATTGTAATGCAGTCTTCCGACAAAAAGTCGACACAATGGGATGTAGTTAGTTGTAGATAATTCATGCCTTGTTGATGGAGATTCGTTTGTATCCTAAGATCAAGACAGTCTTCCAGGTGAAGTTTACGAGTTAGTTGTTCCTAGTTTTTTTAAAGACCTGTGTTTGTTTTTCTCCCAGAAAAAGCAAGAAAGTAGACAGCAGCAGCCAGCCACACAGACCAAACAGAAGGTCAAACGTCCGATGAATGCATTTATTCGATGGTCCAAAACCAAACGGCAAGAGTACCTAAGCAAATACCCAAACACAAACAACAGGTGATGACAGATCTGTAATGTTGGCCTTGTGTACTGAAACATGTGTGAATCAAATCATTACCAGTGTGGATGTGGAGGCCAGGAGTTTTTTTTGTTTTTTTTAAATTGAAACAATATGCGCTGCTGGGAGGGGAGGGGGGGGGGGGGGTAAATATTTGGGTTCATGTTTAGGGCTTGTGCTTTTGTCTTTATTTATTTGCAGTGTGACCTAGCTGTAATTAATGAGTAATTTGTAAATAGTTGGGGGAGGGGTGGGGGGGATGATAATTGTTTCAGAACAAAATCGCCTCATTAAAGTATTTATTATTATCTGCATAATTGTGCAGTTCCACTAAGCAGACAATCCTCGGGCTGATATTAGCTGCAGTTGGCATTTGCACAATAGTGAAAAGACCAACTGCATGTTGGCCCAAACACATTAGCTGCAGTTGACCTTTGCATGACCGTGTGCAGGTCAGTTGCGGCTGACAACGGTGCAAGGACCTTTTTCTCACTGTATTGTTCCTGGTCTACAGAGAGATCAGTGTGATGTTGTCTAGCGAGTGGCACGAGATGGACAAAGGCCAGAAACAACGGCTGGTAGAGGAGGCTAAAGTTCAGGCTGACCTCCAGCGACAGCAACACCCTGACTGTTGGAAGAGGAAGAAATAGGGCGTTGCCATGTCTTAATTTATTATGGAGACTACACTCCAAGGTAACGGCTAGGATGGAGTTATCAGCCTTTCTGCTAGGATTTAAAATAGTCCATCATCGGGACAGACTGCACGATAAAAATCCGTCTCAGGCGCTCTTCAGACCGTCACGTACTTTAACCCATTCAGCCCTGACGCACTACAGCAGGAGATGGGTCGACCATTATAATTCAAGGGTAGTGCCCGATTAGCTTGGCGCCTATCGGCGCCAAGCTAATCTGGCACTGCCCTTGAATTATCATGGTCGATCCACCTCCTGCAACTGGTGAATAGTCATTAGATTGTGCCCCAAAATTTGGGAAATACATGCGTCGGGCTGAATGAGTGAAACGCAGACTGGGATAAGTAACTGGCAATTTGGTGTCATGAGAGGGGGTAAAGAGACATAACTGTTTGTTCATAAGTAATGGTTGTCCAGCCTTGAGCAATTCCCCTTGGTATGTGCACAGCCTTGCACCCGCCAAATAAGGGTGACCTCAGCAGATCAATCTTTTGCGTTTTTGGACTTCTTTTTTCATTCTTCCTTCACAAGCTTACATAAATGCTGCACCATGATGACACGTGTGAATAATGCAGTCTGATGGTTTCCAATTATTGCGATATACTGATGCTGATGTGTACTTAGAAATGCTTACCTCATATTATATGGCCTGTATTAATTGAAATTGTCAGCCGGCCTATGTAAACACGTGTGCAGTCCTGATAAGTCATTGATTGAAATCTATCCATCAGGGCCAAAGCTGTTCTATGGCTGAACCGAAGGTACACCTTCGGGACCCAGCCCTTTAAACCCTTCCATGCCACTGCACATACACTGTATGTAAATCATGGTTCATTCAACAACCAAAAGCCAACACCATCCAAGAAGCATCAATACACAATGGTCTCAGCAAGAGGCATAGATCCTCATGAGCCCCCGCAGTTGCGGGGGCTCATGAGGATTTATGCCTCTTGCAGTTGTATCGTGTTCACTTTTTTCTTGCAACTCAAGGGGTTATGGTACTGCCTGCTTATGTTTGTATGTTTTCTTGTGCTTTTTGTCTTCAGACTACATCTGGAGGTGTACAGCAATGATCTCAAGTGATATGCAGCATATAGTCGACATGGGCCAGATGAATGTTTCCCTCCGAACTCCCTCACTGTGACGTGCGTGTGCATGTGATGATGCTGGCACAAGCTCAAAAGGATGTGTTCGTTTGGTGTGTTATGTGCACAGTTGTGACAAGTATATGCAGCTTGCAGGGCCTTCAAGCTTTCTTGTATTGCTTTTTAGCCTGTACATTTTAAAATATTATTCACAAATTTGCCACACAAAAAATCCTGGTTTCCAAAAGACGTTTGGAAATTAGAAGGAGGTCAAAACTGCATGTATTTCGACGAAAAAAAAAGTGAATTAAAAGCAATCGCATGTTTGTCTGGACTTTAAATTCACTTTTTTCATCAAAAATCGTTCAGATTGCCCTACTTATGATTTCCAGAAATTGCCTATTGTGCTTATATCATTTAGCCCTGACGGATCCACTGTAACAGGAGATGATCGAACATGTTAGCTCAAGAGTGGTGACAAAATCACTTGGAGCATGTAGGCGCCATGCAATTTTGGCACTGCTCTTGAGCTGTTTTCTTTGATCTGTTACCAGAACCGTTATGAAATCTTCAGAGAAAAACTCTTGAACTTGGGAATTCAGACCAAAGTGCTGGACATGTTAAGGTTAAGTTTGATGAAAAAAAAAACCACGTTCTTAGCATCAGTTTAAAAAACTGAATAAAAAATCCTGTGTGTCATGGACTAGAAACTCAGCTCTTATCATTCGGAATACACCAGTGTGTGAAATAATTTTGACTAAAATATTTCAAGGGTAGTGCAAAAAATAGCTTGGCGCCTCTAGGCATCAAGCTATTCTGGCACCACCCTTGAACTAAAGCAATTGGTCTATATCCTTATCTGTAAGTACTATAATGTAGTTTGCATGTGGCAGTGTACAAATTTGAAGCGTTTAGCCTCAGTATGATATGGGTTAGTTAACTTCTGTGCCAGAGAAACGTGGATATATAAGTAGCAGTATGAGACATGGATCCTTGTTGACCCAAAATATGCAGGATCTTCGCAAGAGTGACATTCACTGATAACTGACTGGACAGTCAGATTCTGTACATGATGGCACGATCAGTACAGATGTGTGCACAAAATGGTCACCAGATGGATGGGTCAGACGGTTGACAAGTATTTGACCTGATCTTTCTTACGGTCACTGGGTGACTATACAAATGTATAAAATCAAAACAAACCTTTTTGCTCCTTTTCTGCTCTTTTGATTTTATATAACCGTGGTTTGCTCGTCCGTTCAACCCCCTTGTACATGCAGACACCGGTCCTGTTCACAGGCCCGGTGGCTGCATGCACAAGAGGGTTAAATGTTGTATGGGTACTGTTTCTGTCATGAAATGGTTGTGCCATTTGTTTTGTGCCCATACGCTAATTTGATTGTACGCAGAAACCGTCTTGACGCAGTAATGGAGTTTTTAAAGTCATTGAATCCAGTCGTGTTTTCACCCCTTCACTGCCAAGGAAACATGAACATGATCTAATGTCAAGAGACATAGATCCTCCTGAGCCACCCGCATCTGCGGGGGCTCATGAGGATCGATGCCTCTTGCTGACACAATGTTGTATATCAGTGTTCCTAATTGTAACTATTGGGCAGCTGGGGTCGTTTGACATTACTAGCTAAGTACCTAGAAACGCAACCTGCGGTCACTGGCGGTAAACGGGTTGAAATATTAATTATATTTTACAGAGACATGTCAAAGGAACACCAGAAGTGTTCAAGCCAATAACTGCTCGAGTCATTTTATGTACTGTGTGCTCGTCTGTGATTTTGGACATTACGGCCTTTGGCCGTAAGGTCCAAAATCACAGACCAGCACACACACACACCCACACCAGTATATGTATTGATCTCAGATAGACGGAAGAGAAACAAACAGTGCGTGTCATTCCAGTCTTAATTCGTGCACCCCGGACATGGCAACGAGTTGGATTGACAGTTTGAAGGCCTGGATCCACGATAAGGCAGTGTCATATGACAGTGATAGATCGAATGAGTTGCTATGGGCGCGGGCTGAATCTGACATTATGATCAGGTACTGTTGGATGTCTGAAGGGGATTAGCTCGTAGACCAAGCGTGTAGTGAGGTATATTATACAGTTCTAGAGCCATACAACAACAACAAAAATACAAAGGCCCTGGCCGGGGTTAGTAGGGGATAGAACATATGTTGAGTATGATAGCATCTGGCAGCCATTTATATTTCTCATGGCACACACACCTCCCTAGGCCTTCGAAAGTAGCAACAGAGCCTGAGTGTTGACCTTTGCCTACTCTGTAATCAGCTCCAACCAGCAGTGCTATCTAAGTAGCACTACCATGTGTTTGGGCATATCATGCATTGCTGATTCGATGCTGCCGTATGGCATTGCCGTATCGTGGTGGTGCTAGACTGATTTACTGTCTTGGATGTGCCAGTCATTTCTGCTGCCTAAAACTATCATGATCAATCTGTCTCCTGAACTGGTATGTAGACTTTAGAAGACAGTTCTCCAGTTTGGATATGCTGACCTTTAGAATTGTAGAAACTAACCCAGCGCCACATTTCCCAAATTTTGGAGGTGTCATCTAATGACTGTGTACCAGTTGCAGGAGGTGGATGGACCATAATTCAAGGGTACTGTCTGATCAGCGTGGCGCCATCAGGCACCAACTTAATCTGGCAATACCATTGATTTATGTCGCTCGATCCATCTTGCTGTAGTGTTTTTGGGCTAGATGGATTAATGTTACATTTCATTAACACCCTTGTGCATGCAGCCACCGGGGTTGGTCACAGTACCAGTGGATTAAGACTATTTTGCGTTCGTTTTCTTTTTGCAAATTCAAGACTAAAATGATACTCATAATATTGTGTTGTATATAGTGCACACTCTGCACCTCATCATGCAAACAGGTGTCATGAGAGTTTAGCAAATTGTCACAGGTCGGCCTCAGTTTTGCGCGCTTCAGTACATTACGGTATCGGATATGATGCGCACAAGTTCCTGATGGGCGCACAACGCCCGGTGAGCAAAACGTCCTTGGGCTGTTGTCAGCCAGTGCATTTACTGACGTTACCCCAAAGACAGTTTGCCTTACCAAGGTTTTTTTTCTCTCTTCAAAAGTCTAACAATAAAGTGATCGAGAGTAACGTGTTCTAACATTATGGCTCCCAGGTACCGCGATACATTGAGGCTGACCTGTTTTATACAGCTGGCACATATATTGACCCATAGCCCCAACGCCCTACAGCAGGAGATGGATTGACTATGACAATTCAAGGGTAGTGCCAGATTAGCATGGCGCCTGAAGGTGCCAAGGTAATCTGGCAGTACCCTTGAACTATCATGGTCAATCCATCTCCTGCAACTGGCACATGGTCGTTAGGTGACATCTCCAAAATTTGGGAATGCGGCTGTGGGGTTGTATGTGTTAGCTATAGAGATGTTAATTGAATACAGTTGTTACTAGTTCTGTTTTTTTTAACTCGTGTTATGCCTTTTCTTAGCCCCCTAGTGCACGCAGACCCCATACGTGTACTGCAAATATAGTACCGGTGACTTCATGCACAAGGGGATTAATTTTAACCCCAGAACAAAAGGTGTTGCAAATGACACGGTGATGGAAAAAAAAAAAACCGACAAGTATTTCAACAAATATTTATTACTTTTTACAGAGTTGTCTGTATTCGTTTTGCTGTACAGCTGCAAACGAGATCAACGGTTTGCACGAGTTATGTTTCCTAAAGAAACTTTCACTGCACACAATGCGTCGGTGATCTAACAAATTTCTGTCTGCTTCCTGTGGCAGTGCGGTGGTAGCGCCTTTTTGTCACGACAATTCCTGCAGGAATCATCGTGGCAAAAAGCGCTACCGACAACGAAAGGGTTGGTTAATTCGCCTACTTAGTAACCCTGCCAGCCCTGATATACGACATGTGGATTGACCACGATAGCTCAAGGTATTGCCAAAGCAGTTTGGGGCCTCTTGGCACCTTAGCCGTTCTGACACCACTCTTGAACTACTGGCAATGAAAGGTTGAAATTAGTGTTTGTCAATATTTTGCGGTGAACGAAAAGCCGCGATCAACTGATTAGTTTTGTGAGTGCATTTGTATCTTCAAAACGTGTGCTGGTCAGTAGACAAATGATCATCGGGCCAACGCTGGCCGCAGAAGTTCCGCGCAATGCTCTTCCAACTGTGGCTGTTGGGCCTGATGACCTTTTGCATACTGACATGTAAAGTCCACAATCGCAGACTGATGTGCAAATTATGATCACAGCTCAACCCATTTAGCCTCGACGCACAGCTACAGCAGGAGGCGGACTGACCATGATAATTCAAGGGTTGTGCCAGATTAGCTTGGCGCCAAGCAAATCTGGCATGACCCTTAAATTATCATGGTCGATCCATCTCCTGCAACTGATACATAGTCGTTGAGTAACACCTCCAGAATTATGGAAATGCACCGTTTGGGGTTGAATGGGTTGTTACAGTTTTTACTCTTTTCAGTGCATTGAAATCTGTGCTGTCAGATATCAGTACTGTTTTGTACAAAAAGATGGATGATTTTTAACCATGTGGCAGTGCATATAGCGTCGCTGCATGGAGTGAACTGTACTTTTAAATCTAAACGTTTAAAACGACATTCTCCAGACAATAAAGAGTTAATAGTCCAGGAATATCTCCTTTGCAACTGTTCTTGGTGTGCCTTACAGTAATGCTGCACAAAAGCTTAAATTTTCTTTAAAGACCCACTACCGCCGTAACTGTTCCAAGAATTTAAGATACACTTCTCTAACAGATGGTTACGAAACGCTGCACACAGGTCTAGTTATGGTTCATGTAGACACAGGACAATCCATTTCAGCACACATCGTCTTTATATCAAGTAACCTGACAACTACTCAACTCTGTTCGATAAATACCATGCTTTCAGTATGAGAAACAGCTAAAAATGGATTGACACGCTAACGGTGCGCAGAATAAATAAGTGCCATTACTCGTACGCTTTTGCTGCGTGTCCAAACTGCTGTTAAAGTTCATTAGGTGTGTCGACAAGTCATAACAAACAACTGGTGCTGAAATGCGTCTTCAGATGTATGCATAATGGTACTTTAATGATGAATTTTGAATGTCGCAAAATGACAGACTTTTTTCTACTCTTCTTCTCAGGATTTTAACGTACGAGAGATTCGAGAGACTATGATCCTCCGATGCGCACATAGGGCAGCGGCCGGAAAGCATCTGTTATGTGTGCTTATTCGAATGGATTGTGAAAAAGGCAGACAAGACTTAGTTGGGGCAAGACATCATTGATAACCCATATAGCATGTGTTTCGAAGTTTAGCAATCAAATCCCGCACTTGAGCTGGTCGCATTAACTCATTCCACACCAGGACTGAAATCCTCCAGTTTTGAAGTTGCCCTCTGAAGGACTGTATTACAATTCTTGAGAGATCGAGCATGATAGTTCAAGGGTGGTGCCAGAATAGCTTGGCGCGCCTATAGGCGCCAAGCTATTCTGGCACCACCCTTGAACTTTCATGCTCGATCTTTGTCTTGCTGTGGTGTGTCGGGGCTGAATGAGTTAATAACATATGTGTAACATACAACTGAAATGTTTTATTTAAATTTGGCATTATGTCCAACGAACGGGCATATTCCTTCTCTCGAAATTGATCCCCCAAAATCTACAGAGAGAAAGGAACATGAGTGGATAACTATTTAATTTTTACAAAATCTTTTTATTTCTGTTCTATCAGGAGCTTGGCATTTACATTAATCATTTGGCTGTCAGTAGTGCTTTTCGTCACAATGATTCCTACAGGAATCATCGCGACAAAAAGAGCTACTGACAGCCAGATTTTAAGTGGGCATTTTATTCATATTACCAGTAGACATTGGTCTAGAATCACAAATCAATACTCACATTGGTAGATGAATTTTGAACCATTTTACTGCGGAGAAAATTTAACGCCCCCAGGGATCGCGATTGTTGTCTGTTTTCTTTTTTTGTGTGAGTAAATCATGTATTTTTGGGAGGCCTTCAGTATGCATTTTGGCAGATGTGAAAGGTCAGCTTCAGCCTGTTTAGGTACTATGGTGAATTGGCCTGTGATTTTTCTGGAAGCAGATATATAGACTAGACGTGAAGTTAATACATAAAAAAAAACATAAGCAGCAGTCGGCTTGTCTGTTAGCCAAAACTGTTGCCAAGACGGAAGTCACAAAAGCTAAAAACACAATATATTTTTTACTCAATATTAGTAATAGTTGTTCTGCATCTCTGTGTGTGTGCGTGCGTGTGTAATTGTGTGTTTTAAGAAGATATTGTCAGCAGGTAATTCATTTATTTATTTATTTACTGAAGGACAGTACAGGTTTGTGCTCATCTTTAAAATGTACAGCCGTGTCGAGTACGCCTCAGCATTTATGTCCCTTTTGTTTCAAACGGTACTGAGATTACAACGTAAGTTACCGTACGTTGTCCTTTGTACGAATAAAGTATGGTTGTGAATTAAGCATACTATATATATATATATATATATATATATATATATATATATATATATATATATATATATATATATATATATATATATATATATATATATTATGCTTAATTCACAACCATATATATATATATATATATATATATATATATATATATATTTTTTTTATTTTTTTTTTTTTGGGGGGGGGGATTATTCGCTAATTATCCTACTTTCAGCGAGGTTTCCTTTGTTCTTTACACATCGTTTGTGTAGTTGTGTCGCCTGTGAGTCGGATGTCAAAAGTTCGTTATCGTGTTCCGCGACCATGTCCTGCATTCCAGGAGTTTGCTACCATGTGGCCTATGGAACCCTACACACAGACGAGGGCCACCCTGGGCGTCAATTCTGAAACGGTATGCATCGGTAAGCGATAAGGAATTGTGACGTCCCTTAATTGCAACTCGATACATAACTTTTGACATCACAGCCTCAGAACTTCGATGTAGGGCCCTTTCAGAGTTATTATGAGATAAGAAAAAAAAACAAAGTAAACGAAACCCCTGTATAGGTTATATCGAGTCAACCCAACTGTCAAACCGGCATGACATGAAACGGATAAATACTTGACATAAACGGATGGATTGTGATGATTTAAGAACCTCGACTTGCTTATGACACACAGTTCTGGATCCTCGGCAGAGCTTCGGAGCCATAATTTGTGTGTCAAACGAAAGTATAGGCTTATAAATCATCTTGTGATAGTGTGGGTGTGTTTAGTCGTGTAAAGGAGGGAATGACTATCAGTGCCTATGTTCAACTGTGTCGTGAAAAAAATGTCACTCGATTTAAGGTAAAACCACTTTCAAAAAGTTGTATATGCTAAGATATGCCTGATCTCCCGTTACCCAAAATAAAGCACTCGGTACCACCGATAAAATGCTCGTTTTTCCTCCCGATACGCGAAATAAATCGCTCGTGCACAGCCTCACCGATAAAATGCTTTTTTTTTCTCCTCCCGTGATACAAAGGAAATCACTCGTGCACAGTTCCACCGCCAAAATGCTCGTTTTCCCTCCCGTTAAGCAAAAGAAATCACTCGTGTTCAGTTCCACCGATAAAATGCGAGCTTTAGCTCACACGATGTTATCGGTGGAACTGAGCACAAGTGATTTCCTTTGTGCAACGGGCGGTCAAGCATATTTTAATCTCTATATAGTAGACAAGCGAAGCTAGCTATGAAAGCTGCTCTCGGCAACGGCTTTCGAGATACGTTGATAGGGTATAACAATTCGCTTTTGGAAGGGGAAACTATACATTTTCAGATTTTTTTTTTTTTTTTTTTTTTTTTTTTGGGGGGGGGGGGGGGGGGGGGGGGGGGGGAAGCTGAAAATGTTTTTCCTCGTCAAGTGCAAAAGCACTTAGTTTACATTATTTCATTCTCAACCGAATACTTTTCATTAATGTTCTACCCAACACTCAAAACTAAAATTAGTACGCGTAAGATTTTCAGCGGTCTAAATTTGTTGGTGTTTTCACATGGCCGCAGAAAATCAAATCATACAAACTCCGTTTGTAGTTTGAAGTGCTTATGTGTATATTTGAATGTTGTCCACAGTACAGCATGCAAAGTGTCTGTAGGAGCAGCCAATATAAAGTTTAACGCCGGTAACTATATCAACTATACGTCGTGTAAACTAACTGCTCTACGTGTTCGCGATAGCTTATTGGGTGTTTTGTGTGTTTGTTTGTTTGTTTTTTTAGGGGTGGGGGGAGGGGGCGGGGGCCGCAAACGCTTTCGCGTTTCCGTTATCGTTGTCGCCACCACCTCGCCATTAGCATATTTCATGTCCCACGGGTACTCGGTACTTGATAGAACCCCCCCACCCCCAAAAAAAACAAACAAACAAACAAACAAACAAACACAAAAAAACAAACAGCAAGACCTTTGTGCACTCTCACTCTAAAGCCCATGCCAACGGTAAGCGTGCAAGAAGGTATTTAGCCCCAACGCACTACAGCAGGAGATGGATTGAACATGATTATTCAAGGGTAGTTTCGGATTAGCTTGACGCCAAACTCCCAAGTCATGTCCTTGTCAAACATAACTTGAGCAACATGATGCGGATGATATAAATATTATACTGTTCACAAAAAGCGGGGGATATTATGGTTGTTGCCTGTCAATTTCTGCCTACTTTTCTGATACAAGACAACAAAGTTTTAATTACAACAAAGTTGGAACGATTTTCCAAGAAAAAATGAAAATAACTTGCATGCGAGTTGCGCCATGGCACTCCAACGCTATATTCAAGGCGTCTAATAAGACCACGTGACCCACACAACGAAATGAATGTGAAAATGTAGGCCAGTGGCGTGGCAAATCGGTGACATTTCTCATAATTTTGCCTATTCTGAAAATTTTCTTTAACTGAATTTGAAATCTCAACATCACCTACTTCTGTGAACAGTACTACAATATATTGATTCCAAACGACACAATTTTGAAACTTCCGTTTTCATGACTATGGTGCGTTAGTTTTCAAAGACGTTTACAAAATAAATACACAAAACAAACCAAGTAATGATTTTTTTTTTTTAATTATTATTCACAAGCATTTACAGGCACACATGCACTGTACATAGGACAACTCGCTGCAAACTCACTCTTCATTTAGCATACCTAACCAACACATTAACCCCAGACATTCCTCCAAAAGAACCCAATCACACAGGAAAAGGTTAACTATCTTAACTAACCCTCTCTCTCTCTCTCTCTCTCTCTCTCTCTCTCTGTAGTATAAGTGACACAGCACTCACAGCTGGCACACAAAAGAACTTAAGAAAAAATAAAATAGGCGGCGATCATTGTTCGGAGGAAATACATTTGGGGGGGGGGGGGGGGGGGGGGGATAAAGCATAGCATCCATTTGTGTAAATGTCGGTATTATTCAGATATTTTGGGTAACCCTGCTTCCACGACTGCTACTTTACTTCCCGGCATTTGCCTCAACTCTTTCGAGACGTGCCGCATCCGGATTCGCGGCTTTACGCCGCGAATCCGGATGCGGCGCGTCTCGAAAGAATTAACCCGTTCAATGCCAGCCGACGCAGGCTGTGTTTCTGCAATCTGCGTCAATTCAATACAATAAAACCTTGATGCCCCAGGAACATAGAAACCTTGATGCCCCAGGAACATAGAAACCTTGATGCCCCAGGAACATGGATTCAAAGTGGTGATAGCAAGAGGCGAAGATCTCATGAACCCCCCGCAACTGCGGGGGTTCATTGAGCATTTATGCCTCTTGCAGTTGGGTGGTGTTAAATTGTTCTCGGCACTGGACGGGGTTTAAACCAGTAAAATACAGAGTATTGTTACCAGTTAACCCTTTTAGCCCCAAGGTCCCATTTCTGAAATTTTGGAGGTTTTGCCTAATGACTGTACCAGTTGCAGGAGATGGCTTGACCATGATAATTCAAGGGTAGTGCCAGATTAGCTTGGCGCCTGAAGGCGCCAAGCTAATCTGGCACTACACTTGATTATCATGGTCAAGCCATCTCCTGCTGTAGGGATCCGGGGCGAAATGGGTTAACGTGAACACAGATAATGATAATAAAACATGAAACGAAAGAAAAGACGGAAAACAAGGAAAACAACATGGAACGCTACGTTAGAGGGAGCTTGATGTAATAATGTATAAACAATGTACACAGTAATTTCACTGTAGTGATCCGTTCGGCATCCCGTAGAGCTGTGTCAGACTGGTATCGTGGGGTTGACTGGAACGACACAGAGATAACCGTGTGAACGGGAATTAACATGGAAGATTAGCTGACAAAAAGACAGATTAAATTATTCAAGGCAATTATAAATATGCATGAAATTTACACTTGGTGCATTAATTCACCCCTGGATTGATTTTCCCTAGAAAATCACGCTAGATTTACGCTTATTATAGTTAAGTTGATCCGTTCAACCTAGCAAAGACCGATCATGTTTGTTTATACACCGACCGTGGTCGACCATACTATTCTTTGTCATTGAAACACAGATGCCGGTATCAGTCAACTGTACAGTAACGAACGCGCATCAGTCATGCTCTCTCTGTCTCTACCCCCACCCGGGTCTGCCCTGGGGGACTTGGATGGGGTTAGGTACTTTTTAGTTCCCAGGGTCACCCTGGTCAGCCCCACAGGGTGGGTTTTCCCCTCTATTCTGGGGCATGTGTTTCTGTCTACCCTTGGTCCATTCACCTGTATTTTCCTTTATTAAACTCTCCCTACTGTCTGCGCTGCCTGTAACTCTTGATATTGGATGTGTATTGCTAAATAGTCTTGGGTTTATTTAGCATATTATTAGGCCGGCTGGCGAGACATACATTCAATGTTTTTTTCACAAGCAGTGCAGGCACGTCCTGAGAAAGTCTTGTTGCTGTCGGGGCGTTAAGCAATGTACAATCAATCTCTCTGTCTCTCTCTCTTAGTACCTGTGTCTATGTAAGTTGCGCGCATGCGAGTGTGTGTGTGTGTGCGCGCGCGCGTGCGTGCGTGCGTGCGTACGTTCGTGCGTGCGTGTGAGCGAGAGAGAGACTGTATTGTCATCTCATGCATTCTTACCGTCAATTATGTCGGCTACAGTACGTACCATATATAATTTATATATTGTTACTCTGACCAATTCCTTAGAGCAATGTGTGTGTGTGTGTGTGTGTGCGTACATGCGTGCGTGTATATGTTTGTGTAACCTAGTTGTTCCCCCACCCGGGTATGCCCTGGGGGACTTGGGTGGGGTTAACTACTTTTTAGTTCCCAGGGTCACCCTGATCAGCCCCACAGGGTGGGTTTTCCCCTCTATTCCGTGGAACATGTGTTTCTGTCTACGCTAGGTCTATTTACCTGCATTTTCCTTTTTTAAACTCTCCCTACTGTCTGCGCTGCCTGTAGCTCTTGATATTGGATGTGTTGCTAAATGTCTTAGCTTTGTTTATCGTATTAGACCGGCTGGCGACATACATTCAATATTCTGTTTAGTTTTTTTTTTTTTTTTCACATAAACTGAAAGCAGTGCAGGCACGTCAGTCCTGAGAAAGTCTTGTTGCTGTCGGGACGTTAAGCAATGTACAACCAACCAATCTAACCTAGTTGTGTGTTAGACCGTTGTTTTGTTTGTGATAATGTTGATTAGTAGTTTGTAGCAACGGCAAGTTTGAAAATTGGTTTTGTAACCAAAACCGTTGTAAAATAAAAGTTCATTATCATTGTGTGTGTGTCTCTCTCTCTCTCTCTCTCTCTCTCTCTCTCTCTCTCTCTCTCTCTCTCTCTCTCTCTCTCTCTCTCTTCCCTCCCTCCCCCACTCCCCGCCCCCTTCCTCCATACTCACCTTGATAAAAAGCAATCCTCTTCATGTTACACAAATCACCCTGCAACCAGAATATCATCACGTCAATCTTCATAAATAAAAGTGGTGAAAAGCGTTATCCCGCACAAGTTATCGTTTATTTAAGTTTTATATACTGACGAGCAAAGGAAATGCGACATTTTTGGAAATCATCGCAAACACTTTAGTGTTTCCAATGATTCCAAAAATGTCGCATTTCTTTTGCTCGTCGGTATAGTTTATGCTTATTTTCAGGTCTGCAATTGCACTACTGACGGAAGAACTCGGCATCTAATCTTGACGTTTCCGTGGTAACGAATAATAATAATGAGTATTTATATAGCGCTTAATCTTAGTCAAAAGCTCCAAGCACTTTACAATCTGTACACAAAAATTTAAAAAAATACAATGACATATGCACATAACAAACAACACAATACCCGAACACACGACTTTTACAATAAACTAAACAACAATGCATACATAATAATTTATATTCTAATTAACATTCAGTCTAAACGAGGATTACAGAACTACAACTAAGGCATCAAACACTGGCAGTTAATCAAAGTAAAGCTTCAGAAGAGGTGAGTTTACAACGACCTCTTGAAGTCAGAGACAGACTCACTGTTTCTGACCTCAAGAGTGTATTCCACAACACTGAGGCTTGATGAACAAAAGTGCGCTGACAGAACGACTAAGCTATCATAACACTGATAAGGAAAGATGATGGAATGATACAGGTGTTTGTATAATTATATACGGGAATCATACAGTCTGACCACTTTGAACTTCCGAACTGAAGCAGTCGGGCACACTTCTGTTAGCCGATACGTACGCGCAGACTCTACAGGCGCAACAGTGTGTCATGTCGCGAAATTCGATATCAACCGTTCAATGCCGAGAAAACTTGAAAACCACCCAACTGCAAGAGGTATAGATTCTCATGAGCCCCCGCATTCGCGGGGGCTCATGAGGATCTATGCCTCTTGCTGATAACACTTAGAATCCATGTTCCTGGGACAGCTAGCTGTGTTTTTGTTGTTGTTGATTCAGTACAGAAACACGATCTGCGTCAGTTGGCTCTGAGCGGGTTAACCTTCGCGAAGAGGTTTCAGACTATCAAGTAAATATTCGGTGTGCAAAAGGTTTTCGGGCCCATGTCTGCATTACGGGGTTTGCCCGTGCGTGGGCCAGCTTAGCCTGGCGTCAGTCTGAGGACCAATTTCTTAATTGCCTGCCTTTTTTCACCAGCCGACATAAAATCCTCATGTGTCCCAATAATTCTGAAAGGGGGGAGGGGAGAGGTGTCCAAGGCTCCCGGACCCCCCACCCCACCCCACCCCCCTCCCCCAACCCCCCACTCCGGCCGTTTGATCTTTTTGTAACGCTGGAAAATCATCGTTTTTTTTATACGCTCTCTCCCCTCCTTTCTACTTACTTATTTATATTCTATTGTTGTGTTTATTGTCGCCGGGTCTCTCGTCACAAGCTGTAATAAGATCAACACCTGTCCCGGTAATTCAGGGGCGGATCTGGGGAGTGGAGGGGGGTCAAGGGGACTACCCCCCCCCCCTTTCGCGGCATTTGATTTTTCGGCAGCGGACGAAAGCATAGGGGCCTGACTATGGTGCGGCTTTGACTAAATGCAAATCCGCTGCGCCACCGAGTCACTAGCTCAAGTCAGAATACTAACTTGAGCTAGTAACACGGGTGGCGCAGCGGATTTGCATTTAGTCAAAGCCGCACCATCGTCAGGCCCTTATGAACGATAGGTCCTTAAACGACTCCAAACCCACCCCACCCCCACCCCTTCCCCCACCATCCGTTGTTTGTAGGTTTTTTTTCGGAATAGTGAGCCATGATCCCGGTATACTGGAGACGTTCTATAGTACCAGGTGTACGAACTCACCGTGCTGGGGTGGTTGATGTTGGTGCGGACGGCGCGGTTGTTGAGCGGCATGGTAGGGCGGCGGTTACCGGCCAGCTGCGTCACGGCCTCCTCTCCATACAGACGCTTTTGGAATTGACGCAGTGTGTCCAGCTACACACACACACACACACACACCACCACACACAGAGTAAGCAAAACTCGTCGGGCCCACGTCAGCCGCAGTGGGCCCGCGCACGGCCGTGCGCGGGCCCACTGCGGCTGACGTGGGCCCGAAGACGTTTCTGCTAATACAACCGTATTAGTTTTCTGATACTAGCCAGAGGGTATTACCCTCAATTTCATGCCTTCAAGCCCTTCCTCACTGGCGCTACCATCCCCTTCTGCATGAGAGTATTAACCCATTTAGCCCTGAGGCACTACAGCAGGAGATACTGAGATCGACCATGATAATTCAAGGGTAGTGCCAGATTAGCTTGGCGCCTGATGACGCCAAGCTAATCTGGCACTAGACTTGAATTATCACGGTCGATCCACTCCCGGAACTGGTACACAGTTAATCTGGCACTAATTTTGAATTCTCATGGTCGCCTGGTACACAGTTAAGTGACACCTCTGAAATTTGGGTAATGGGGTTACATGGGTTAATAAAAAAAAATTGAAAAAAGAAAATCACTGAACATTAATAACACAGTGACGCACTCTGGTTGCCTCATTCGATCCGCTACGCATGATCGAGGGACTGAGGTAACCGGTGTGTGACTTTTGTGCTTTCAGTCCGTCATTATGATGCTACTCAAAACAAAGGTAGTCAGTCTTCCGGTGATGTCTGTGAATCACAGGCGGAGAAAACCGAAGTTATGGCAGTCATTTGAAGAGTTGTGCCCCTGACTCGGAGCGTCACGGGTACAAAATACTGTCTTCACATGACTGCCAAAACTTCGCGTTTCTCCCCCTGTGGTGTAATGCACAGTATTTCGTCACCCACCTTAAGACGTCGGGTCCGGCCCCAGCCGGAACGAAACCATGTATTGCACTCGACATACATCCCCAGCCTCGGAACAACTGATAAGTGTGTGTGTGTGGGAAGGGGAGGGGGGGGGGGGGGGGAGGGGATTTGTATTGACCCTTTTCATCTTACAACTGTTTGAAATTAATTTGACTATGATAGTTTCAAGCTATGCTAGTTTATGATAGTCCAAGGATGGTGCCAGAATAGCTTGGCGCCAAGCTATTCTAGCCGACCACCGGCCTTGAACTAAAATGGTTGATCTGTCTCTTTATCTGTAATGTAACCTTCATAGGACAATAAGCAATTTTTTTTAAACAAATCAGCTATGTTCAAGGCTATGATGATAGCTCAAACTATTATAGTTCAAGGGTGGTGCCAGAATAGCTTGGCGCCTGAGGCGCCAAGCTATTCTGGCACCACCCTTGAACTAAAATGGTTGATCTGATCTGTCCCCTTATCTGCAATGTTACTGACATAGAACAATAAGCAATTTTTTTTTTAACCAGCTTCGGGATGTAATGGGTTAGAGCGGACCTGCGTGCGAGCGACGAGGACGGGCTTGTTGAAGAGGACCCACGTGACGGTCTCCAGGCAGGCGGGCTGTGTAAGGGAACCCTCGTAAGTCAGGTAGTAGTTCGTGTCGGGCAGTAACGTCTGAATGTCCAGGGACGTGACGGAGCGCGTCTGCCCTGCAACACACAAATCATACTCATTCACGGTCGGCAGGTGGGTTTTGGTCTTCACACATCTCTTTCTGCGCGGTAACAACATTAGTACAATTTGCGTGAGTGTTGTCTCTCTGCACATGTGCGGCGCTTACAAATCGTGTACGTCAACTGCGTCTATGTGTATGTTCCGGGATAAGTTCTGTGTCCATGCGGTCGGTCCCGATCCGAGTGTAGATTCCATTGATAATGTTGATGCAAGTCGGAAAATAATGAGCAATTTGGTCATCATGGTCAGCACGGAGACTGGTTTCGTTAATGCCTTTTCTATTCCATTTGTTTGTTTATATGTGCATGCATGAATGAGCGCAGTATGTTGTGGTGCGGTGCGGTGCGGTTCGCAGACGTTTTCGCTGAAAAAAAAAACCCCACTGTGTTACGTTGTAGTCGTAGTCGTAGCATGATGTAATCACACCAGACGCACGCACGTATGGTTCTTGTAAAAAAACTTCACTCAGCTGCAACACTTCACACGTGGCACAAGGTTGTAGGACCACACTGGAGTAACAGTTCCAACAATATTTTATTGCATCGATGCGATCTCCACACAATGCATCTACAAATGCACCAACACTGATACACTGATACACTGTCTCCTCTACAATGCATCAACACTTTTGACACAATGCGTTTCTCATACAATGTACACACATACTTCCTAACACGGTCTTTTATATTATTACAGATTTCCAGAACAATCCAGAAAATTCTCCCAACACAACCGATCAGAAAAGAAAACGTAACCAAAACTCATTAATATTCATGAAAAAGAACACCCGAGAAGTTACTACAAATTTCCACTACTATCTAAGCGCCTTTAATACAACGTTACGAAATGTTGCCGACAACTTCAGTTGACGTCATAATGAGGTCACTAGAAAGATCGCGACGCGACCCTGCTCGAACCTTCCAGTATAATGTAGCGAAACTACGCGTCACAACAAAAATCGATCGATCGCAAGTCTCCGTGCATTAAAAAAAATAAAATAAAAAAATAAAAAATGAATCCTACTAAAAAGGTAATTCTTATCCAAAATAACTCAAATGAATATCGGATCTTTCCTATTTTAAACACACGCATGCTCTTGAAGAATAATACAACCACAAACGTAACATTATTTTTTTTTTTTTTTTTTTTTTAGAACGAAATTTCACAAAATTTCTTCTCAAATCTGGAAACACGGTTGTGGCTGTGCCAAACTTCACAGAATAATAAACACTAGCAATCTCACATCAAAACTTAAAACAAATAAACTGCTCAGAAGTAATTATCTCACAGTTCTTTTAACTGTCCTGAACAAAGAAATTTTCCTTTAGACTGCTCTGCTCAGGTAATCTGCTCCAAAGTTCTGCGAACCCTTGATTAACTGTAACTTAATGTCAAAGCTTTGCAAGAACATCGCCCATCTCATGATTCGCGAGTTTGTGAACTTGGCAAAATTCAGATAGTTCAAGGGTTGATGGTCCGTCTGCAGCACAAATGGTACTTCCTGCAGGTAGATTTCAAACCTCCTCACTCCCCAGCTAGGCACTCCTTCTCGATGGTAGAGTAATTCCGCTCGGCTCGGCTCAACATTCTGCTGGCGTAGCTCATTGGATGGAGTTTCCCGTCATCCTCCTGCATTAGGATGACACCCACTCCGTCGTTGGAAGCGTCGGTCATCAGGAAGAAAGTCTTCGATGGGTCGGGAAGGTGTAGAACGGGCTTCTCGGACAAGATGTCACTTACCGCCTGGAAAGCTCGCTCTTGGGCCGCCTCCCATTTCACATTGTTGGGTTGTCCTTTCTACAGCAAGTCAGTCAGGGGTGCTGTGACAGCTGCGAAGTTCGGGATGTACTCCCGGTAGTAGTTCGCCAGGCCCATGAATGAACAAACTTGCGTCTTGGTAGTAGCTCGTGTGACATCCCTGATCTTTCTCACGTCGTCATGTAGCCCTTTCAAGCCTTCGCTTCGCCGATGAAGTCTATGTTGTCGGCCCCCAGAAATACACTTGCTTGGTCGGATGGTGAAATTCGCATCTGACAGACGCTGGAACAGCTCTCGGAGGGCCTTGAGGTGATCTCCCCAGGTCTTGGTATGGATCAAGATCTCGTCCCAGTAAAAGACCACATTTTGCATATCTTATAGGATCTTTTTCAGTCCTCTCTTCAAAGTGGCACCACTGTTCACCATTCCAAAAGGCATCATTCAGGAACTCCCAATGACCGTCGGTTGTGACGAACGCTGTCTTTTAGATGTCTTTCTCTGCAACCTTGATTTGCCAGTACCGGCTTTGCTTAGGTCAATTTTAGAGATGAATCGGTCTCCACTGACCTTCTGGAACAGTTCTTCCGCTGTGGGCATGGACTCTAGGTCGAATATTATCAGTTTATTGAGTTTACGGTAGTCCACACGCACCCGGTAGAATCCATCTGGTTTCTTCACGATAACTACTTACTTACTCACGCCTGTCACCCCTACCCGGGTATAGGCCGTCGACGAGAGACCTCCAGCAACTCCTGTCCTGTGCTTCTCCTTCGATTCTACTCCAGGTGGTTCCCAGTCTCTTGATGTCTGCTTGGAGGTCTCGACGCCAGGAGTTTCTCGGCCTACCTCTTTTCCTGGGGGTTCCATGACAATGCCTGCCTAGTGATACTGGAAGCTGGCTTTCTCAGACTGTGACCGATCCATCCCCATCTTCTTCGTCCAATTTCATTCTCTGCTGTTATCTGCTCTGTTCTCTCCCAGAGTCTGACGTTGCTGATCTTCTCTGGCCAGTGGATTTGCAAAATTCTTCTAAGGCAACTGTTCATGAAGGTCTGTACTCTGTTGACTGTGGTTTTTGTCAATCTCCAAGTCTCTGCTCCATATAGGAGAACTGCTTTTACATTGGAGTTGAAAATCCGGACTTTGGTGTGTTGTGATAGCTCTCTGGAACTCCACACTTTTTTCAACTGGAGAAAGGCTGCTCTGGCTTTACCGATTCGTGCTCTGACATCTGCATCAGTGCCGCCTTTTTTGTCTATGATGCTTCCGAGATAGGTGAAGGACTCCACCTCCTCCAACGGGGTGCCAGCAAGCAAGACTAGTTCTTCCCTGGTTGCGTTCAGCCTCATTGTCTTTGTTTTCTGTTCGTGAATGGTGAGGCCCACTTGGGACGAGATGTCAGCAAGCCTCGTGGTCTTGTCCTGCATTTGTTGATGAGTGTGGGACAGTAATGCCAAGTCGTCTGCAAAATCGAGGTCGTCAAGCTGTGTCCACAGTGTCCACTGTATTCCACTTCGTCATCTTCATGACCCAGTCTATGGCCAGTAGGAAGAGGAACGGAGACAGCAGACACCCCTGCCTGACACCAGTTCTGACCTGGAGCTCCCTGGTGAACTGCCCTTCGTGGATCACGCGACATGTCATGCCATCGTAGCTGCTCTTGATCAGGCGGACGAGCTTTGCGGGTACACCGTAGTGTCGTAGGAGTTTCCACAGAGTCTCTCGGTCCACACTGTCAAATGCTTTCTCATAATCCACAAAGTTGACGTACAGCGGGGAGCTCCACTCCAGAGACTGTTCCACGATGATGCGGAGAGTGGCGATCTGGTCTGTACATGATCGGTTCTTCCTGAATCCTGCTTGCTGGTCTCTCAGCTGGGGGTCAACGGAGCTCTTCATTCTCTCCAGGATGATCCTGTTGAAGACCTTTCCTGGTACTGACAGCAAGGTGATTCCTCTGTAGTTGGAACACTTGCTGAGGTCGCCTTTCATGGGAAGCTTGATTAGGTACCCCTCCTTCCAGTCAGCCGGCATCACCTCCTCTTCCCAGATCTTTCCAAACAGTGGGTACAGCATCTCCACTGTTGTCTCTAGGTCTGCTTTCAGAGACTCCGCTGGGATGCCATCTGGGCCTGCTGCTTTGCCGTTCTTCAAAAAAGCCACTGCTCTTCTGATCTCTTCCCGGCTGGGTCTGTCACAGCTGATGGGTAGGTCGGTCTCTGCCGGCTGGATGTCTGGGGGGTCGGGTGGGCTAGGTCTGTTCAGTAACTCTTCAAAATACTCGGCCCATCTGTCGAGTTGGTCTGCTCTGTCTGCAATAGGCTTGCCTTCTTTGTCTTTTACTGGTCTTTCTGTATGGCCATACTTGCCTGACAATCTTCTGGTAATGTCGTAGAGCTGTTTCATGTTGCCGCTGCCTGCTGCCTTTTCTGCCTCTGCTGCCAGGCTGTCTGCGTAGGCCCTCTTGTCTGCCCTGATACTCCTCTTCACCTCGAGGTTGGCTTCGGAGTATTCCCCCTGTGCCCTTATTTTGGCTGCTCTCGTGCGACTGTTGTTGACAACTGCTTTCTTCTGCTTCCTCACTTCTATCTTCTTCAAGGTCTGTGCCGACAGCCAGTCCTTGTGATGGTGTTTCCTGAACCCTACAGTGTCTTTGCAGGTTGAGTTCAGCGCCTCTCTAACTGCCTTCCACTGCTGCTCTGTGGTGACCGCCTCCTCTTCATTTACTAGCTCCTGTAGCGCTTGAAACTGGTTGGACAGCACCAGTTTGAACCTTTCTCTCACTCCCATCTCTCTCAGAAGGCCTACATTATAGCGCTGTCTTCTTGTCGTCTCTGTGTGGCTTTTCTTTAGCTTGAGCTTCATTCTTAAGGTAAGCAGATGGTGGTCTGAGGCGACATCTGCTCCCCTCCTCACTCGAACATCTTGAAGGGATCTTCTAAATTTCTTGCTAATGCAGATATGGTCTATTTGGTTCTCTGTTGTATGGTCAGGTGAGACCCAAGTTGCTTTGTGTATTCTTCTGTGTGGGAAGATGCTGCCTCCAATGACAAGTCGGTTTAGAGCACAAAAGTCTACAAACCTCTCCCCGTTCTCACTCATCTCCGAGCCTAGTCCCTGTCTCCCCATCACCTCTTCGTATCCGGTGTTGTCCTCCCCTATTTTGGCATTAAAATCGCCCATGACGATGGTGATGTCTCGCTCCGCACATTTGTCTACGGCACTCTGGAGTCGGTCGTAGAACTCTTGTTTCTCTTCCTCATCACTGTCATTAGTGGGCGCATAACACTGGATGACGTTCAGCTTGAGCTTTTTCTTGGTTCTGAAGGCTGTTGTGATAATTCTTGGCCCAAGAGGTTCCCAGCCCATCAGCGCTCTCTGTGCCACTGGTGACAGCATGAATGCTACACCTTCTGTATGGGGGGCATTCTCCTCTTCATGACCTGAATACAGAATCATCTCCCCACTTAACAGCCTTTTCTGGCCATACTGCGTCCATCTGGCGGGAACGCATATGGCGACTTGGACTCCCTGATGACTCCCAGGTCCAACATCTCCTTGATGTCTTTCTTCAGTTCTTCCCTCGTGTTGTAAGGTAGACGATATGGCTTGCTGTGAACAGGCTCGTTTGACGTCAGATTAAACTCATCCTAGATGGTGTCTGTTGTCCCCGGGTCAGGTGTAAACCGATGCTTGAACTCCGTAGTTAGGACTCTCAGCTCTTCTTGTTGTGCCTGGGTTGAAGTTCTGACCGAACTGGATGTCTTCTACACCCTCCTGGTGGCGGAGTTCATTAAGGTCGAACACGTTTTCGCCGTCTAGTCTCTCGTCAGGAGCTAGACTCACCGATGCCGCTTGTTGGGGTTTGTCCTGACGACCTCGCTCGATGTACCTCTTTAGAAGATTCGTGTGGTAAGTCTTCATCTTGTTGTTGACCTTGACTCTGTAGTCGTTGATGCCAACCACTGTGTCAACCATGTACGGTCCCTTCCACTGCATCAGGAGCTTGTTGTTGTCGGTGAGGAGAAGAACCAACACCTGGTCACCTGGCTGGAACCGTCGAGGTTTGGCTTTACGGTCATAGCAATGATTCCCCTTGTTTTGCGCCTACTCCAGTTCTTCTCGAGCCATCCTGAGGGTATCCTCCAGCTTCTTTCTCAGATCGAAGACATACTGATAACTGATCTTCACCTCAGGCGCGTCGATATCCTTGGTCCACAGCTCCTTCAGGATGTGCATGGGTCCCCTTACAGTCCTGCCGTATAGTAATTCAAAGGGGGAGAACCCTGTCGAATCTTGAGGAACTTTACGGTATGCGAAGAGCAAGGCCACATGTATCTATGCCACAACTTTGGCTGCTCAGCACACAGTTTCTTCAGCATAGCCTTCAATTTTCCGTTGAACATTTCAACCAACCCGTTACACATGGGGTGGTACGGGGTCGTAGTGAGGTGTTGGATGCTCAAAAGGCGATTGGACTTCCTCCATCCAGTCGGAGACGAACTGGGTCGCTAGATCACTCAGAATTTCCTCAGGAATCCCTAGACGGCTGAACATGCCCACGAGCGCCTCTACCACTGTTGGAGTGTCGATCTTCTTTAATGGTATGGCCTCAGGATATCTTGTAGCGTAATCCACCAGTGTCAGAATGGAGCGATGACCATCTTCACTTGGAGGAGATATTGGCCACACCAGACCCACGGCTACTCGCTTGAAAGGCATGTCGATCAGTGGCATTTTCTCTAGAGGAACCTTGGGCACCTTTCCCTTGGAGATTGTCTTCTGGCATATGTCGCACGACCTGCAGAATCGGGTGACGTCACCCCCCCCCCCCCCCCCCCATATCAGGCCAGTAGAAGACTGCTCGGATCCTGTCGAGGGTCTTGCTGATTCCCAGTTGTCCTCCCAAGATGGAATCATGGGCCAGTTTCATCACCTGCATCCTCAGGGGTTTAGGAACCACCACTTGACGGATAGGCTTGTCTCCATGGCTGGTGTATATCCGGCACAGGATATATGATTTCGAAAGTTATTTTCTTCCCTCTTCGCGACACGCCTCGGTGTGACGTCGGAACTTGTCAAGCGAGGGGTCGGCTTTCTGTAGTTCCACCAGCTTGTATCTATTCACCACGGCTGCTTCTGTGTTGTCAGCTACGTTTAGAGGGATGGTCTGATGACTCTTCTTTACTTGACTTCTCGTGTTTCTCTGCTTCTTTTCGCTGTTTCTCTTCCTCTTCTCGCTGAATTTCAAGTTTCTTGATTTCACGCTCTTTGGCTATTTCTTCTCTATCCAATTTCTCCTTTTCTCTCTCCAGTCTCTTTTCTTCTTTCTCCTTTTCTCTCTCCAGTCTCTTTTCATCTTTTTCTTTTTCTCTCTCCAGTCTCTTTTCTTCTCTCTCCTTTACAAACTCAAGGAGTTCAGCTCCCTGGAGTCCACATTCCTTTCAAGTTTTCAGGAATGTCTCTATTTCCGATTTCGCCATCTCTACCTATCACTGCTGGCTGTAGTCTCCGACTACCCTTTCCACTGAGCCAACTGAAGAGGTCGCGTCGGAGGTGCCAAATGTTACGTGGTAGTCGTAGTTGTATGATGTAATCAAACCAGACGCACGCACGTGGGGTTCTTGTAAAGAAATCTCACTCAGCTGCAACACTTCACACGTGGCACAAGGTTGTAGACCACACTGGTGTAACAGTTCCAACAATATCATCCTTATTGCATCGATGCGATCTCCACACAATGCATCTACAAATGCACCAACACTGATACGCTGTCTCCTCTACAATGCATCAAAACTTTTGACACACCGCCGTGAGATGGCCATGGTTGTCTGCTCGGCGTTAAACCCAAATAACTAACTAACTAACTAACTAACTTGTGACACACTGCGTCTCTCATGCAATGTACACACATACTTCCTAACACGGTGTTTTATACTATTACAGATTTCCAGAACAATCCTGCAAATTCTCCCAACACAACCAATTAGAAAAGAAAACGTAACCAAAACTCATTAATATTCATGAAAAAGAACACCCGAGAAGCCAGTTACTACAAATTTCTACTACTATCTAAGCGCCTTTAATACAATGTTACGAAATGTTGCCGACAACTTTGACGTCATATATGAGGTCACTAGAAAGATCCCGACCCTGCTCGAACCTTCCAGTCTAATGTAGCGAAACTACGCGTCACAAAAGCGCGTGTTTGTTGTCAACTGAAAACGTCGCCACAATGACGGTCAGGTTGCCAAAACAGGCTACGGTGCAAACAGTGCAGCAGCCAGACCCTCTCACCGGGGTTGGCATTCAAAACCGAATCACAAGCTTGAACGCGGACAATAGCCGCCGTTGACAACAAGCTCTAAAGTTCCTTCATAATGCCGTTCACGTGATTAGGTTGCTGTCGCGTAAGTTACACCACCTAAGCTAGTTGTGACCAGCATTTACCTTCCTATATGACGATACAAACGCACAAAAATGCATAACAATTATATGATACTCAAAACTGACGCGAAATCGGCACTGGATGGCTGGCTAATCGGCAGTGGCTGAGACGAAGGCAGAAAGGATGGCGTCACACATAGTCGCAGCGCGTTGTGTGTCGGCACTATACGCAAAAGTAGTACAACTGAGCTTGATGGTCCTGTACATACCCCAGTAGCAAAACGTTTTCGCGCCCACGACGGCCGCAATGGGCCCGCGCACTGAGCCGTCGTCGTGGGCCCGAGGACCTTTGCTTATTGCGGGGTACGCTTGACGCTTCGCTCGTACAATTCGCTCGTGCACTTTAAAAACTGCTGTGACAAAGATTTAGGAATTTATCACTGAAGCTGGTTGCTTCGCCAAGCAGTCTAGCACTCGAACAGGCCTACAAGGAAAATCCTTCTCCGGAAGTAGCTGCCATGTTGTTTCACGGGATCGCCATGCCGAATCACAACAACAAACACTAACGATATTTACACTGTCAGCAAATTCTTCCTTCATTGCGTGCGCCTGATTGATTAATTTACTGTCGGTTTAAATGCACCACTAATACTGCCTATGAATAGCACTTAATGTTAATATATGTGGATACACGGCTATTGTGTCGGCTGTCTTTCAGGAGGGTATTATTCCGATAGTGGCAGCCGTCGTTAAACGAAAATCAGATCAAGTCTAAACAGGACATGTTTTCGTTCATATTGATCCCAGGGACACTGCACACAACTGAACGGGGTTCCTTTCCTGCCGGCTCTAAATCCCTCTGCATGATATGGTCTTATCCTATCTGGTCCGATCGAAGCTTGTGCCGACTGCTGCCATGTATACGGGTTGATGCATATATTTGTGAGTGTCTGGATTCTAACCCTTTGGCTGTCGGTAGCGGTTTTTGTCGCGATGATTCCTGCAGGAATCATCGCGACAAAACCCGCTACCGACAGCCAAAGGGTTAGGAAAATTGGCAACAGCTGAATGGTTCTACCAAGGTCGGCGTGAGCCGCCTCTATCCTCTTGTTGGATGGGGAAAGAGAGACTGAATCGAGAGAGAAACTTAAGCAATTCTTTTTTAACCGTGCCGCAAGATATTTGATTGATGAGACTGTCATAGTGTCTTGGCCGCCAATTTCTCAGGGTGGAGATGTGCGGCGAAGTTTTGTCACGTGGTTAATAGACTGGGTCAGTCGGGAGGTCAGAGCCGGGCTGCACGAGCTGTCTCCCTCACGTGACTTACTGTCTGATTTTCGCGCGCTGATAAAAAAAAAAAGTCCCTCATACAACCGGTGTAACACGCTGGAATGATCTTCACGGGGTCACTTTGACGTGGTAATCACGATACGTCAGAGGAATAATACGCCAGAGTGATTCTCACGCAGGATGGATCCGTGGTCATCGTAGCGTAGTACAAATGACTCACGCCAGAAGGACCATTGTCCGGGTTTACTTTGGCGCATTTCAAGGTCCCTCTGACGTAAGAGTCACGCTGTCGTGTTACACCAGCCTTTCCATTTGCAGCTGACGGCGTGGAGATCCTCTCGAGCCCGTGCCGCCGAAGAGTTCACGAGAATGATTCATGTGCGTCTCAGTCTTAAGATCGCCGCCGGCAAAACTTGCATCAGTCCTCAGATTGAGCGGATAATCTAATGGGGTTAGCGCATTCAATGTGCCCCGCATCAATAGCTGCAAAAGTGTCGTATAGCGTTGCCTGGTTGGCCGGACTGAAGGGTTGGGGATTTTTCCTCATTCCATCCAGTCGAAATCTCGTACACACTCGCGTGAGACAGAACCCATTTACTCATCAACACCTACATATTACTGTCTCCCGACAAAAGTCTTCGGGCAGAATGTTGAAGTTGGTCGGCAGAGACAATGCAGATGAAGATGAACACTGTATTTGCTCAAATTTGTGACTAAAAGGGCATCCCCAGTAGCAAGACGACTTCGGGCTGGGCCCGCGCACAGTCGTGCCCGGGCCCACTGCGGCCGTCGTGGGCCCGAGGACCTATGCTTCCTGGGATACCCGCGTTGTTTGCGTTCCAGGCTGCCATAATTTCCTTGCAGAATGAGGGACTGAGAACAGATTTGACGAAGTGTAGCCTGCGTGACTCAGTTCGATCAGTAGGTCTTTCATTTCAGTCCCAGCAAGGTACCCCCACCCACCCCCTCCCTCCCACCAAAACCCCTCCCACCCCCACCCCCATCCCCCGACCCCCACCCCAACCTCCGTCCCTTAGTCCTAGACATACATCTCACCTCACTCTCCCGATCGAATCATCGACTGTCACAAAACAAACTCTAACACATTATTAATCTCCCACGCGGGGACCAGAGCAAATTATGCTCTGCATATATGGACATCGGCCGCCAAACATTGGGCAGAGAACTTTGTATAGTCAATTGCGCAATGCATCCTTCCTATCAAATGTATGACAACTTTGGAGAAATTTGACTTTTTGGGCCCTAAAATAAAGTCTAGGACTCTTATCTTATTTCTTCAATAATTAATTCTCCTCAGTGTGGGGGAAAAATAACTTGCGTTACATATTTCTTTAGGAGCCAGTGATAAAGAACTATGGAACACAAGCGTGTTTCTTTCCTCAAGAGAATTAATTATTGAAGAAATAAGATAAGGAGCCAATGATCAAGAAATATGGAACACAAACGTGTGGGGGGTTTTCAACTAGAGAATAAATTATTGAAGAAATAAAATAACCAGCCATTCTGAACAAGATCGATAGCATGAGCAGAAAAATGACGTCATTATAAGCTTCACGTTATGACATTCTTATTTGTACGACGCCTGGTACACAATGATAGGCTTGCGATGTAGGTTGTGTATGTAAGGCGTCGTGCAAATAACAGTGTCGTGACGCAAAGTCCATAATAACGGATGATCTTGCTTTTCGTCAGTGCACATGCTAGTTTGTTCAACAGAATGGCTGAAAATGGATTTTTTCTTCAGTATGTCTGTATACATTATTTTTAGAGAAACATCAGTTAATTCTCCAGTGGACGAAGGGACATAAAATAATTGCATCCCATACATGTGTGACCTCTGGCACCTAGACTTTATTTTAAGACCATAAAATTCAACTTTCTGAATCTTTGTCAAAAATTTTGCATTGGGGAATTGTAGCTAGTGTACAGTATAAGTTATTGGTTGCAAGGCTTTGCTACACTAATCATTGTAGGCCTGAGGGAGGTCAAAGGAACCATTGTACCCGGAAGGCCTGAAGGGTACAACGGTTCCTTTGACCTCCCGAAGGCCTACAAGGGTCCGCGCAGCAAGCCCCTGCTACCAATAACGTATCTGTTTTCATTCCTCCACTATTTTCGTAAAAGAAACCAAGAAGAAATCTTCCGACCTGGATCACGCCAGACATGACTGACGTATTATACATAGAGTTATGACGTAATTAAAATTTTTTCATGACGTATCTGTCTCCAGTAGTGTGCCTGTTGTTTCGAACAACACTAAGTAACTTTGTACTTTAGAACGTTTTGGTGATCTTTTATAAAACAAAACTGGCATCCAAGAGGCGTCAGAAAGAGGGCTACAAAAAGTGCGCAATTTGTCGCTACAAGGGTTTTTGTGGCTCGGTAGTGTGGCACAGTTTGCGCTAAAGAGATTGGTCGTGTGACGTAGCGATGAAAACAATATAAGTTATTGGTAGCAAGGGTTTGCTACACGGACCCTTGTAGGCCTGAGGGAGGTCAAAGGAACCATTGTACCCCGAAGGCCGAAGGCCTGAGGGGTTCGGCCTTCGGGGTACAATGGTTCCCTTGACTCCCAAGACCTACAAGGGTCCGTGCAGCAAGTCCCTGCTACCAATAACCTATTTGTTTTCATTCCTCCAAGAATAAAAGAAAAAAAAAAGAAAATCAAGAAGAAATCTTCCGACCTGAATCACGCCAGACATGACTGAAGTTAAAGGAATATTATAAGTTATTGGTCGGAGGGGTTCGCTACACGGACTTTTGTAGGCCTGAGGGAGATCAAAGGAATCGTTGTACCCCGAAGGCCGAAGGCCTGAGGGGTACAATGATTCCTTTGACCTCTCGAAGACCCACAAGGGACCGAGCAGCGAACCCCTCTGACCAATAACGTATTTGTTTTCATTCCTCCATTATTTTCGTAAAAGAAATCAAGAAGACATCTTCCGACCTGGATCACGCCAGACATGACTGACGTCAAAAGAATATACATTTATACATAATAGACTTATGACGTAATTTAAAATATGTCATGATGTTGCCGTCTCCAGTACTGAGTGTGCTTGTTGTTTCGAACAACACTAAGTAACTTTGTACTTTAGAACGTTTGGCGATCTTTTATAGAACAAAACTGGCATCTGAGATGCGTCATCGAGAGGGCCACAAAACGTCCGCCATTTTTCGCTACAGGGGTTTTTATATCACGGTCACATGGTACGGTTTGTGCTAAAGTGACTGGTCGTGTGACGTAGGGAGGAAAACAAATATTTATACATAATAGACTTATGACGTAATTTCAAATATTTCATGACGTTGCCGTCTCCAGTAATGTGCTGTTGTTTCGAACAACACAAAGAACCTTTTTACTTTAGAACGTTTTGGTGATCTTTTGTAGAACAAAACTCGCACCCAAGATGCGTCACAAAGAGGGCTACAAGGGCCCGCCATTTGTCGCTACCAGGATTTTTGTATCACGGTCACATGTTACGGTTTGCGCTAAAGTCTGGTCGTGTGACGTAGGGATGAAAACAAATACACTTGAACATCAGGCCGACCGAAATAACACCCTACACAAGGCACAGCTTGAGATCATACGCGGCAAAAAGTTCTCACTGATGTGGATTTGTGCCTCTTACAGATAGAGGAACATGGCTTGGGGAACGAGAATTGACGAATCGTCCCTGTCTACTGTTCTATACGGCCCGACGTGAATTCTGCAGTTGTCAGTTGCATGAGTGAGCTTGGTCTTGCGCCAGCCACAAAGCAAGGTGCTCCGCTAAAGCGGAGCACCTTGCTTAATGGCTGGCGCAGGACGAAGCTCATGCAACTGACCCCCATACAGCCAGCCATCAAGGGTCTCAATGGACGGCTAGTCAGCCCGGGCAATCAGGGTGTGATTACTCTGAGCAAATACACTTACATTCTCCGTGGAGAAAGGCTGTATGAATTCTTCAGCTGAGCCGAACTTCCAGTCTAATTTAGTATTTGCGTGATAAACGTGTCTGTCTCCTTTTCTCTGGTTTGCTGACTGTTTAAAGCTGACGTACTTTACTGATTAATATGCAAGTGTTAATTATGCGGGTCCGACCTTGTGAACAAAGGCAGTAGTTAGCCTCACCCAAGTAGTCCCCCAGAGCACAAGGTGAGGTGGCTCCGTGCGTGTTAGTGTCCCGTCAAAACGGTGGGCAAGCCGAGACCTTTGCCAAAGAATTATGGACACTCACACAGTCATTAACTCTGATATGCGTTAATATCAACACACATCAACAAACCGTGTATTTCTGGTGGGGATGCTGGTAACAAAGTGTGTACAAGTAAAACAAGCCGTTTGGTTGACTGTACATCGCTTAGCGTCCCGACAGAAACAATGAGTTCTCAAGACGTGCCTGCGCTGCTTGTGTAAAAAAAAAAAAAAAAAAAAAAAAAAAAAAAAAAAAAAAAAAAAAAGTCCGTACGAAAAAAAAGTGACTGCCGAGCGTGTAAATGCCAAAAAAAGGAAAAGAAGAGGAAAACAAAAATAAATTTTATATATATATATATATATATATATATATATATATATATATATATATATATATATATATATATATATATATATATATATATATATATATAAAGAAGGGAGAAAACACGCTTAAAAAAGACAATTACAACTTTTTTCTCTTTTTTTTCTTTTTTTTTTTTTTTTTTGGTGGGGGGTGGGGGTGGGGGGGGAGGGCAGCTAAAACACAATTTCAAAATGGACACATCCACAGTTTATTACTTATCTTTATTCTGCGAGATGTTTCGCAACCCGGCAGCGCAGTATTTCAGTCTGGAATTTCTACCTCCAACGTTATTCCATCACACATACTCGCAAAAAGAAAGATAAGTAAGTTGTGAACTGTGCGGGTAGTGAGCGCTGGCTCTGTAGCGGATTGTTACACCTCGCGTTGTGTTTTGTTTAGAATGTAGGGTGAACGAATTAGTTAGTCAACTGGATTAACGCCGAGCAGGCGACTGACTAAGGCCATCCCACGGCGGGTAGAATGAATGAAGAATAACACACCTTTACCCCATTCAGCACTACAGCAGGAGAGGGGTCGACCGTGATAATTCAAGGGCAGTGCCAGATTAGCTTGGCGCCTGTCGGCGCCAAGCTAATCTGGCACTGCCCTTGAATTATCACGGTCGATCCATCTCCTGCGACAGGTGCATAGTCTTTAGATGACGCCTCCAAAAGTTGGGAAATGCGTGCGCCGGGCTGAATGAGTGAACTTGATCTGTTCAGTGCCAGCCCTGAAGCAGACTGTGTTTCTGCAATCTTCGTTAATTCAAAACAACAAAAATAAAACCTAAATGGATTCAAAGTGGTCGCAGCAAGAGGCATAGATTCTCATGAGCCCCCGCAACTGCGGGGGGCTCATGAGGATCTATGCCTCTTGCACTGACTTGGGTGGTGTTCAAATGTTTTCTAACAATACCATGTCTTCAACAAATTCTTGACACAATCACTCGCACGTTCCCATTCTGGCAGCTCAGTGTTTCAGTTTAACACGCCCGCCTTCAAAGACATTCACGCAACATACACGAAATAGAAAGGAAAGTCATTAGTACATTGTGTTCTTGTCTGACCTTGCCAGGGCACCTGTCGCGCATGCTCCACTAGGGTACGGAATCCCGTGTTCTCCTCTTCACTGGCCTGCACACACACACACACACACACACACACACACACACACACACACACACACACACACACACACACACAACACACACACACACACACACACACACACACACACACACACACACAGACACGCGCGCGGTGTATTAGAAAATTACATGAAGCAAGTTTGCCGCAAAATCGATCCTTCGACATTCTAAAATCGGCTACAGAGAAAGAAAGAAAAAAAGCAATGGGTGGACTTAAAGTGACCACGAAAAACCACAGGGGACGAAGCTGGTGATAGTACTGACTTAGTATTGATCCCAGCATTACGTGCACTGACCTCTATAAACACGGCGATGATGGCCAGCCCATAGGAAGACTCCATAGCGTCACTCAAGTTCTTGTACAGGTCACTGTTGTAGGCCAAAAACTGCAGCTGTGAACACACGCACACAGACACACACACACACACACACACACACACACACACACACACACACACAAACACACACCGCCATATACACACACAAACACACACACACACACATACACACACACACCCACACACACACACACACAAACACACACACACACACACAAACACACACAAACAGAAAGAAATAATGAGCGGATTGAAGCTTCATTATCATAATGACTGAGTTAAACCTCTTAATATTAACTTTATGAACCATCCTTACCCATGTTCCCCACACAGAGTAAATACCATTGGAAGTTACCACTCAAACATTGATATTAAAACATTTGCAATTTTATGTTTCCCCACAGTAATATTTTACGTAATATCAATGTTTGAGTGGTAACTTCCAATGGTATTTACTCTGTGTGGGGAACATGGGTAAGGATGGTTCATAAAGTTAATATTAAGAGGGTTAACTCAGTCATTATGATAATGAAGCTTCAATCCGCTCATTATTTCTTTCTCTCAAACACACACACACAAACACACACACACACACACACACACACACGTTCCATAAAGGAATGTCCAGGCCGGAAACGTGAACGCTTGTCCAGAATGGACGAACCAAGAAAGCTTACATGTGTGCTGTCATTACTTTCTGTATTCTCGTAGGCCTTCTAAGGCTTTGGTGTACACGCAGGAAGATTCAGTTTCAACCCGGCCTTTGTGTATCGGTTGCGGTTTTAGTCGCGAGGATACCAACAGAACCTCGCGCTGGGACCATACGGCGTTGAGGCGCGTCCCCTGGGTGGTGGATAGGGGGTCCCTCGTGAGAGGGGTGCACCGAATGAAATAAGGTGCCGTGAACCAACATGGTCTAAGGGAAGGTGACCCCGACAGAAAACCCCTGGTCCTCCTAGTAAGGGGGTTGGGCGTGGGGGTAGCTTCCCCACCCTGCAAAAAAAGGAAATAGCTACAAAAACGCCGACGAAAAGACTAACAGTAATTCCTTTCCTGGAGGAGGAAGGTTCTTCTACTAGAAGACTTATGACGTCCTGTGGTGAAAGCCGGAAGTCTTCGGAAGCCACAGGACCGAGCCGCCTCTCTCTATCCAGAGATACAACCATGGGCACATGGAACGTCAAGACCATGTACCAGAGCGGCAAGGCCGCCCAGATAGCAGCGGAAATGCAAAAGTACAACCTTTCCCTGCTAGGCATCAGTGAAGCCAGATGGACGCAGTCTGGCCAGAAAAGGCTGTTAAGTGGGGAGATGATTCTGTATTCAGGTCATGAAGAGGAGAATGCCCCCCATACAGAAGGAGTAGCACTCATGCTGTCACCAGTGGCACAGAGAGCGCTGATGGGCTGGGAACCTCTTGGGCCAAGAATTATAACAGCAGCCTTTAGAACCAAGAAAAAGCTCAAGCTGAACGTCATCCAGTGTTATGCGCCCACCAATGACAGTGACGAGGAAGAGAAACAAGAGTTCTACGACCGACTCCAGAGTGCCGTGGACAAATGTGCGGAGCGAGACATCACCATCGTCATGGGCGATTTTAATGCCAAAATAGGGGAGGACAACACCGGATACGAAGAGGTGATGGGGAGACAGGGACTAGGCTCGGAGATGAGTGAGAACGGGGAGAGGTTTGTAGACTTTTGTGCTCTAAACCGACTTGTCATTGGAGGCAGCATCTTCCCACACAGAAGAATACACAAAGCAACTTGGGTCTCACCTGACCATACAACAGAGAACCAAATAGACCATATCTGCATTAGCAAGAAATTTAGAAGATCCCTTCAAGATGTTCGAGTGAGGAGGGGAGCAGATGTCGCCTCAGACCACCATCTGCTTACCTTAAGAATGAAGCTCAAGCTAAAGAAAAGCCGCACAGAGACAACAAGAAGACAGCGCTATAATGTAGGCCTCCTGAGAGAAACTGGAGTTAGAGAAGAGTTCAAACTGGTGCTGTCCAACCGGTTTCAAGCGCTACAGGAGCTAGTAAATGAAGAGGAGGCGGTCACCACAGAGCAGCGGTGGAAGGCAGTTAGAGAGGCGCTGAACTCAACCTGCAAAGACACTGTAGGGTTCAGGAAACACCACCACAAGGACTGGCTGTCGGCACAGACCTTGAAGAAGATAGAAGCGAGGAAGCAGAAGAAAGCAGCGGTCAACAACAGTCGCACGAGAGCAGCCAAAGTAAGGGCACAGGGGGAATACTCGGAAGCCAACCGCGAGGTGAAGAGGAGTATCAGGGCAGACAAGAGGGCCTACACAGACAGCCTGGCAGCAGAGGCAGAAAAGGCAGCAGGCAGCGGCAACATGAAACAGCTCTACGACATTACCAGAAGATTGTCGGGTAAGTATGGCCATACAGAAAGACCAGTAAAAGACAAAGAAGGCAAGCCTATTGCAGACAGAGCAGACCAACTCGACAGATGGGCCGAGTATTTTGAAGAGTTACTGAACAGACCTAGCCCACCCGACCCCCCCGACATCCAGCCGGCAGAGAACGACCTACCCATCAGCTGTGACAGACCCAGCCGGGAAGAGATCAGAAAAGCAGTGGCATTTTTGAAGAATGGCAAAGCAGCAGGGCCAGATGGCATCCCAGCGGAGTCTCTGAAAGCAGACCTAGAGACAACAGTTGAGATGCTGTACCCACTGTTTGGAAAGATCTGGGAAGAGGAGGTGATGCCAGCTGACAGGAAGGAGGGGTACCTAATCAAGCTTCCCAAGAAAGGCGACCTCAGCAAGTGTTCCAACTACAGAGGAATCACCTTGCTGTCAGTACCAGGAAAGGTCTTCAACAGGATCATCCTGGAGAGAATGAAGAGCTCCGTTGACCCCCAGCTGAGAGACCAGCAAGCAGGATTCAGGAAGAACCGATCATGTACAGACCAGATCGCCACTCTCCGCATCATCGTGGAACAGTCTCTGGAGTGGAGCTCCCCGCTGTACGTCAACTTTGTGGATTATGAGAAAGCATTTGACAGCGTGGACCGAGAGACTCTGTGGAAACTCCTACGACACTACGGTGTACCCACAAAGCTTGTCCGCCTGATCAAGAGCAGCTATGATGGCATGACATGTCGCGTGATCCACGAAGGGCAGTTCACCAGAGAGCTCCAGGTCAGAACTGGTGTCAGGCAGGGGTGTCTGCTGTCTCCGTTCCTCTTCCTACTGGCCATAGACTGGGTCATGAAGATGACCACAGAGCACAGACGAAGTGGAATACAGTGGACACTGTGGACACAGCTTGACGACCTCGATTTTGCAGACGACTTGGCATTACTGTCCCACACTCATCAACAAATGCAGGACAAGACCACGAGGCTTGCTGACATCTCGTCCCAAGTGGGCCTCACCATTCACAAACAGAAAACAAAGACAATGAGGCTGAACGCAACCAGGGAAGAACCAGTCTTGCTTGCTGGCACCCCGTTGGAGGAGGTGGAGTCCTTCACCTATCTCGGGAGCATCATAGACAAAAAAGGCGGCACTGATGCAGATGTCAGAGCACGAATCGGTAAAGCCAGAGCAGCCTTTCTCCAGTTGAAAAAAGTGTGGAGTTCCAGAGAGCTGTCACAACACACCAAAGTCCGTATTTTCAACTCCAATGTAAAAGCAGTTCTCCTATATGGAGCAGCGACATGGAGATTGACAAAAACCACAGTCAACAGAGTACAGACCTTCATGAACAGTTGCCTTAGAAGAATTTTGAAAATCCACTGGCCAGAGAAGATCAGCAACGTCAGACTCTGGGAGAGAACAGAGCAGATAACAGCAGAGAATGAAATTGGGCGAAGAAGATGGGGATGGATCGGTCACAGTCTGAGAAAGCCAGCTTCCAGTATCACTAGGCAGGCATTGTCATGGAACCCCCAGGGAAAGAGGAAAAGAGGTAGGCCGAGAAACTCCTGGCGTCGAGACCTCCAAGCAGACATCAAGAGACTGGGAACCACCTGGAGTAGAATCGAAGGAGAAGCACAGGACAGGAGTTGCTGGAGGTCTCTCGTCGACGGCCTATACCCGGGTAGGGGTGACAGGCGTAAGTAAGTAAGTAATACCAACAGAAATCATCGCGACTAAAACCGCTACCGATACCCAAAGGGTTAAGGAGGTACGGGAAGCTGTCACGAAACTCCGTCCATCGTTGGGGCCGCATAGTTTAAGGGTGTATGGAATACCATTATGTTAAAAAGAAGTAGGGCCCAGTTCCCACACCAGCACATTACAAAATGAAAGTATGGCTCTGAAAGACCACTGAGTCAAAATAATGCGCTTTTATGCAGGAAAAGCCAAGAGGAGGCACGCCCCACAAGAACAAAAATAGGCCGGTATGGTAAAGAAACAATATCGTAGTCCGGCCTAGCTATTAATCCTGAAATCTTTTGTTCATTCAACATCCAAAAGACACAACCGCCCAATGATCCTCATAAACCCCCACCAGTCTGTGGCCTCATGAAGATCTCTGTCTCTTGCAGTTTAATCGTATTAAACTCTTTCAGAAAGTATTTCTCTGATTTGGCTAAAGCCATTAGGCCTATGTTCATTTTTGAGACAATAACGATCTATAGCCCGGGCCAACGCCCTACAAAAAGACTGGATCGACCGTGATAATTCAAGGGTTGTGCCAGATTAGCTTGGCGCCGTCAGGCGCCAAGCTAATCTGGCACTATCCTTGAATTATCTTGGTTGATCCATCGCCTGTAATAGGTACACAGTTCTTAGGTGACAAATCTGAAAAAGGCGGTCGTGGGGTTAAATGGGTTTAGGTAAAACAATTAAAAGCGCGATTTTCACCAAATGACCCTGTTGCTTTTTTGGCACCAAATTACGACAGATTTCGTGTCCTGGAGTATCGTCAGGTCAACCTAATTGGCCCTGGTCGATCGAGTCATGCTCGGGCCACGTGTTACTCTTAGTGTCATTAACTAGTACTTCAGAATTCGCGGTATGCCGGCATAAGAGTCGGAACTAAGTTCTAGACCATTCCAGCCCAAACACACCGAACTGAAACAAACATACGTGCACGCACACGCACTCACGCACGCACGCACACCCACACACACATACGCACGCACGCACACACACACATACACACACACACACACACACACACACACACACACACACACACACACACACACACACACACACACACACACACACTCACACGGCGTAGTTTCCTCGATCAGCCACGCTTACGCAGGGGATGAAGGAAAATAAGAACCAAAAACGCAAAAGGTCATCGGGCCGACGTCAGCCGCCAGGGTTGGTCCGAACACGGGCCAACGCCCCGGCTGCTGACGTCGGCCCGATGACCTCTGCGCTTTGCTTTGGGAAGTGTGACTGCGACACAAAGACGAGCACCTCAGCAGCGAAGGCACTGCCGTCCACCGAGTGTTCCGACCCGTCCGTGTCGGTCTTGCCGAAGTGCAGCTTCAGCTGGGCCAGACGGTAGGTGTACATCAGGGGGCCGTCGCTAAAGTTGGCCGTGCCCCCCTCCCACTCCCCCTCCCCCTCGACCGCCACGCGCAAGGTCAGGTCGTTGCCCGTGTTCACCAGGGTCCCGCTCACCTGCAACACACGCAACAGCCAAGTGCAGGAAACGTTTTCAAGCTGGTCAGAAAACTGCCAGCCAACTGTCCCTCTGCATTTAATTGTCCACTTTGCGCGGAGAGATCAGTTTTTGTGTGGGGCTAAATCAGTTCAAACAAAGCCGCTACGACTATGACAGGCAGGTACTGACTATTGAAAATCATCTTCGGCCAAAGGTCATTTGCATGAGTGAACTTAATTAGTCCTGCGTCAGCCACAAAGCAAAGTAGTCCGCTATAGCGGAGCACCTTGCTTAATGGCTTGTGCAGGACTAAGCTCACTCATTAGTGCAACTGTATGAGCCCGAGTCGGAAGACCATACTGATATTGAGGTGGGCTGGTCGAGCGACCGTACTGATTTTGGAGTCTGTCATGGTGGGGCTGTTCGGAAGACCGTACTGATTTGGGGGTGTATCGTGGTGGGGCTGTTCGGAAGACCACACTGATGTTATACTGGGGTCTGTCGTGGAGAACTGATGGGAAACTCATTGATATTGAGGTCTGTCGGTTTGGATGCACACGTGCAGAGCATGATAAGATCCGCAGGGTCCTCATGGCCGCCGGCAGCAGTTGACAGGCACTGCTATGCGCGGGCCAGCCGTTGGCTTTTTAATCGAGATAGACTACCAATAGGCCTAACGGCACAGACTCAGAAAAGACTGTTTCCATCGTCACCCTTCCGTATTTTTGTAAGTACAGACTATGTGTTTAGTGGTCGGCACCGCAGGCAATTTATTAACACATTTAGCTCCAACGCCCTACATCAGGGGATGGCTTGCCATGATAATTCAAGGGCAGTGTCTTGAATTAAAGGGTAATTCAAGGGTAGTGCCGGATGAACTTGGCCGCGAAGGCGCCAACCTCATCTGGCACTACCCTTGAATTATCATGGTCAATCCATCTCCTGATGTAGGGCGCTGGGGCTAAATGGGTCAATATATGCTCCAGCTGTATAAAACAGGTCACCCTCAATGTATTGCGGCACCTGGGGTCCATAAAGTTAGAGATCCATCTCATCCAACAGGTACACATAGTCCTTAAGTAGCAACTCCAGAATTTGGGAAAGGTGGTCTTAGGGTTAAATATGTTACATTGTACCTATCTGCTGGTCCTGCATGTATGGACTTCACTACTACGTAGACGTTTTACGGAAAGTTGGTGTCAGCGGATGGGTTTACTCTGAGCTCACCGCGTGCGGCAGGTGTCTGTTCATGCGGCGGAGGCTGGGGTCGTACAGCAGGTGTTGGGGCAGGATGTCGATGGGGGACTGGAACCTGCCCGTGCTGCACAGTCGCCACTCCGGGTTGATTAACCCCCAGTGTTGTGGACCTGCACACACACACACACACACACACACACACACACACACACACGCACGCACGCACGCACGCACGCACGCACGCACGCACGCACACACACACACACACACACACACACACACACACACACACACACACACACACTCTTGCTGTATTTATGATGTTCGCCTTACAAAACAAAAAACAAATGACAATATATGTGCCTTTCATTTTACTCTGACGGCAAACTGCTGCAATGATTTAAGGATGCAAATAGCCGAAACAATATCTTCGCGGAGATAGCAGTGTAATATTTGTCTGCTCGTTGGCCTCGATGAAATGGATACGGGGGATAATCAAATGTTCCACTGTGAACTTCTCATTACACGCCTGGAACTATAGCCTACCCTCGCCTTTCGAAGATATGTATGGTTGATAATATGTGTGGCCATGCAGAGGAGGTACAAAACTGTCTCTTCACGCCGATTTGATCTAGTACGAGATATTGGATTTGCGAAACTGACGCAGTTTGTCCCCTTTATTTGAGGGCGACCTAGTCCCAGAAAGCAATGGTCCTCGGGCTCACTGCGGCCGTCGTGGGCCCGCCGGAAGACGTTTTGCTACGGGGGCTGGGCCCGCCACTTACTCACAACCGGCATACTTATTAATACAGGTCTTCAAATCAGAAACGGAAGCCTAGGTATCAGAGGAAGGACCATTTCGGACAGCGCCATCAGCACTGGAGTGACCATTAAATAACCTGCTCACTGCCGAGAAAAACTGAACACTACCAAGTGCAAGAGGTATAGATCTTCAAGAGCCCCCCCCCCCCCCCCCAGTTGGAGGGGCTCATCATGGTCTGTGCCTCTTCCTGAGATCCATCTGTGTCCATGTTTCTTGAACGGCCAGTTGTGTCTTTTGGTCGTTGAATGAACGAAGACATCAGAAAAGAAATACAGAAACGAAATAAATCCCTCGCTCCCTCCCTCCCCCCTCCCCCCCCCCCCCCAAACACACACACACAGACACCCCGCCCCATAACCTTAACTTTATAAAGGGGGAGGATTACAAACACACACACACACACACACACACACACACACACACACACACACACACACACACCGGCACACAGTGCACGCATACGCAGTAAAACGAACGAAAGTGTCATTGGCAATTAACGTCCCAGACTTGACTGAGCGCCTGCAGGAGTCCGTGAAGCAAATCCCTGGAGCCAGTTGCATGAGTGCGCTTAGTGGCTTGTACAGGACTAAGCTCACTTATGCAGATAATCCCTGCTCTGTACAACAAGCGTAGCCCGTGTTTCACACATGCAGCAAGCACAACCCATTTACTAACGGCCGCCACCCATGTCGGTCATGGCAATGGGGATCAATAGACAGGGGGCACGTTGTCAGTCACCCACCACTCTGCAAACAGACAGATTCACATGAGCCTTTGCAGTCACATCCAAGACTCACAGGAACCTACATCTCCGAGACCGGTTCCAGCTGCTCCGGAGACTGCGGCCGTCACTGACTGACCCCTTCACTGTCGAGGAAAACTGAACACTACTGCAGTAACTGCAAGATCATGAGCCCCCGCAATTGCGGGGCTCATGAGGATCTATGCCTCTTGTTAAACCACTTCGTTCATTTGGCGGTTCAGTTTGACGTTGAATTTATAACTGATGAGTTCGAAAACAGCAATCTCAGTCACTGACTGGTACTTAAGGAATTGGGGATGTAGCAGACTGAACAAGGAGAGAGGTGAGTGAGAACAACAACTGTAAGGACCTTACCAGCCGTACACCTCCTATCACCCACTGATTCCCTTGCGGATGTGGAGAAGTAAATGGGGGTCGACCTCTGCGAGCAGGAGTGAGCCCGCACAGCTTATCATCTGTGGAATCTAGGCCTCTGGCAGATGGGAGAAGCTGGGCGACTGGTTGTGTCCACGTTTGACCTGCTGCTAGCGTGGAGTCTGACAAACGACGGTATTAGGGGATCGCGCGGATGAGTGGTGCCGCTATCACAGCGCGGCCACTCTACATCGGTAAACACGCAACACAGGATGGACTCGGAGGGATAGCATCTTTATATATATATCGACAACTCCAGGAACTGTGCGTGCGTGCGTGCGCGTGCGTGCGTGCGCGCGCGCGCGTGCGTGTGTGTGCGTCTGTGTGCGTGCGTGTGTGGCGGAGTGTGTATGCTCCGCTCCGGCAACCGACATCTGCCTCTGCGCACTTACATCTTTTTTTGTGTCTCTTTTTCCTTTTCACTCTGCCAGCGGAACGACCGTAACCGATCCATCCCTGACACTCTGCAGCAGGATGTGGATCGACCATGACAGTTCAAGGGTGGTGCCAGAATAGCTTGGCGCCTGTAGGCGCCAAGCTATTCTGGCACCACCCTTGAACTATCATGATCATGGGCAATCTGCCTCCTGCAAAGTATTCTCCAGAGACAAACTCCCAACTTTGAGGCTGGCGACCTTTTAAAGGTAAAATATGTCAAACACCTAGATTAAAATTTTCAGTAGAGTGCACCAGCTGTTTTGAAAGAATCAGTATCTTTCTCAGTCAACGCGAGTCACGTATACTGAGGAGCAACTGCAAGAAATGCGACATTTTTGGATCCACCGGAAACGCGTGTGTTTCCGATGATTAAAAAAATGTCGCATTTCTTTTGCTCCTCAGTATATTTTGTCTGCCAGGATACGTTGAAACAGTGTGGACGTGCCTCATGGACTGACGCGTGTTTTTGACCGCCCATACGGGATTTGCGGCACTATAACGGCCCCACACTCCATCCCCTCCCCTCCGCCCCACTCCCCCTACCCTCCGCCCCACTCCGCCTACCCTCCACCCCACTCTTTCACGCCCCCAGTCCACCCTGCCAGCTGTACCGACATCCCACAAGAATTACTCTGTATCGACGCAAAAGCGAGTGGACGGTTCAAAGACAAAGCTATGCGTGCTTAAAAAACAACAACAAAAAAATGACTTATTTTATATCTGAAATCTGTGGGATAATAATTATGTCAACCTTCATGTCATCAAAACACTCAATGATAGCCCAGAACCATAACAGTTTTAACACTGAGCTCCAACAGTATTCTGTGCGGTCCTAATTAAGAATCTCGGGTTACGGTCTCGCAGAATTTTCACATTTCTACCAGTACAGTACACCCCGTTTTGGGTCGTTTTTTTTTTTTTAATAATTTATTTATCTTTTACTGAAAGTTTTTAAATTTGAAATAATTGTCATTTACTATGGGTGTGTTTTTTCCCCCGTATAGTTAGTTTTATTATAGTCCTTTGGCTGTCGGTAGCGGTTTTTAGTCGCGATGATTCCTGCAGGAATCACTGATCGCAACTAAAACCCGCTACCGAACCCAAAGGGGCAGAACCGTCCACTCGCTTTGCGTTGATACTACGCGAGAGTGTTCAAAGCGTGAAAGCCGGTGTTTCCGCCGTCCTCGTGTCATCAAAGAGCCAGTGAGTGGGGTCCTTCCGCTGGTGACTGTCAGGCGTGCGGCCATTGTACGGCGTGCTGGGCACTTACTGAGACACCACGCACTCTCTACAGATACAGCATGACGTAAATCGTTTGATTCGTGTCTGTTTAATCTCCATAGCAGATCCTAAGCACCTTCGGGTCTGCGCAACCCGAGAATCACGTCAACAAATGGCATCGTAATTCCTATTCAACGGTTGGCCAGAATGTGATATACCGTGTCCGACTGAGCTGTTTTTAACAGTTAACCCTTTGCGTGTCGGTTTTAGGCGCGATGATTCCTAAAACCGTTACTGGTACGCAAAGGGTTAACATACTACGCCGTAGGTAGTGCTGGAAAGAAAATGCCACAACTAGAGATTGTTTTGTTGCTTTATTTTTTTTCAACACACTAAACACATTTAGTCTTCATAACTTTATTCATGAGTAAATTATTCTTTTTTATTTTTTTAAATGGGCTTTGACTTCCGGTCATCATGCACAGGTAAATTTTCCCCCAAGATTCCGTTTGCGGTGGGCGTACATATGGGGTGTGTGCGCGCAGGTCAGTGGTTATGCCCCCTACCGGCCACCCACTCCTTAAACCACCTCCATAGGTCGGTTAGTTCGGGTTTTACGTCCACAGCACCGAGGTGATCACGGACGGCCCTGACGGGCGGGTTATGGGGGACAGGGAAATCTATTGCCTATGCAGTACGCCCTGAACACTGATCAACTCAGGCGCACTCCAACTGTGCCACTTTGATTTACCAGGACCTTTCAACGCCGAACGGACATGCTATTGAACAAATCCGTTTTTTCCCTGGATTGAGAGTCCAGCTACCGTGGCCGGGACGGGATTCGAACCCACGACCCGTCGATTCCCTTCGCTCTCCTACTCCGACGTTTAACCGCCTAAGCTATTTCGGACTCATAACTCCATAGGTCACCGCCGCCATCCCATTATATAGCCATGAATATGGCGGGCCTGGCAAACACGCCAACCCATTCTCCCGCATACGTACTAAAACCCCATTATTCTCTTATTTCTTGCGCCAGCCGTCAACACTGTCCGTCACGGAGTCTGATGCAACACAGCAGAAGATTGGGCGACTGACCGTGATAGTTCAGGGTTCGTGCCAGGCGCCAAGCTAATCTGGCACAAACACTGAAATATAGGGCGGCTCGGGAAGCTCAGTGACCCCATCACGCTAATCGTGGCGGCCATCTTGAGAGGACTTTACGCGACTACGGGCGCTCATAGGGAAATCGCTGTCATGACAGTGTCAGAAAAGTCCTGACGTGCTATAGGCAACGCAAGTCTTGCCATCGCCGTAGGAAACCGCTAACCAGAAAATGTTTTTGTTTGTTTCCAAAGAGGAAAAAAACATAAAGAAAAACGTGTTGAAACACTACTTCGCTACTATCTGAAGGCTATCGCATCCTCTTAAGATGGCGGCTGACGCACCGACGCTCCTAGGCAACTGACGTGGGGAACTTCCCAAGCCCTATAGTCACAGTTGATCTAGCTCCTTCAATTGTCATGTAGCCGTCACTGGACAACCTTTCATATAAAAGATAGGATCATCCATGCCCACAGAGTCCTTTTATATGAAGTGACATGCATCATAACGTTTTCAGATTGTCCTCGCCGTCAATGAAGGAGCAATACCTCTTTCTTTGACCTGATTCTGATGTTCAAATAACTCTTAATGAAAAAGCCTCGCAGATCTGCAGATGCCTCAGTGAGATTTGTAAGGGGTGCAGTGCATACGCATCACTGGTTTGGAAAACGTGATTTGTTATGGCATCAGTAATACTTTTGTTTTTACGGTGTCTACTTAACTGTCAATGAGTATCCCTTTGGCGTCTTGCACACCATACACCTTGATTTACGTCTTCCTCCTTCAAATTCTAGTGTCTCAGTTCATTGTTTAGTCCTACGCGAAAGTAGTGCAAGTAGTGATTGAGCCCCAGTGTACCGTAGCCGGTTGGCAAACGGTATATGGCGTCGTTTTCAGTCGAGAGCGAACATTCCAACACTTCTTGCTGTTTACTAGACATTAGGCGCAAATTAGACAACTGTTTGAATTTACGCCGGGCGGCCATTGTTTTAATTTTTTTTTTTTAGCTGAAAATGTCTGCGAACAGCAACGCAACGTGACAATTGCGCTCACGGTTTCAGGCATTTGCCCGTAGCGACAAGGAAAAGGGATGCACTACTTCCGCATAAAACAACTAACTGGTACTCCTTCCCCTCCCACCTACACACAGTGACGTCCGTCGCTATATCTATGCTGGTCTGTGATTCTGGACATTGCGGCTATAGGCCGCAATGTCCAGAATCACAGACCAGCACACATGGGGGGAGGGGGGGGGGTATCATTGATGTTGGTTGTGCTGACTGGTGGATCGGCAATGTCATTGCAAGTGACACCAGAATGCCACTGTATCTGGTGTGTCCCACGCCGCCACCAGCCTAAAGCCCTCGTGATGGACGGCCTCTACAATAACCCCCTCCTTGCGCCACTCACGGCACGCACTCCAGCCGACACAACAATTCCCGGCCGCTACTAGCGCGGCCAACAATTGACACACAGGGAACCAGCCCGTCGACAAGAGAGATAAAACAGAGGACGAGAGAAGTGCCTACTGATGGTGTAAGATGTAGGCTACACCCTCGGTCTGGGGAAGGCACTGGGTGATCGCCAACTGGGAGTTGCAAATCCCTGTGCTGCTGACATAAACTTTAGAAGCGCACAAAATTTCTCAGAATTCATTACTTTAGAAGTGCAGAACTGAAAACACACACACACACACACACACACACACACACACACACACACAGAGAGAGAGAGAGAGAGAGAGAGAGAGAGAGAGAGAGAGAGAGAGAGAGAGACAATGACAATGACAATGATTCTTTAGTTTTACAACGGTGAAAGTTTTGGTGAAACCATTTTTCGAACTTGTCGTTGCTAATCTACTTTACATATATGATGCACAGATCACAAAGGTGCCGCTTAGGATCTGCGATGGAGATTAAACAGACACGAATCAAACGATTTACGTCATGCTGTATCTGTAGAGAGTGCGTGGTGTCTCAGTAAGTGCACAAATCACAAATCACAAAATACTATCTTTAAATTGAGAAAAACAAAATATAAAACGAACAAAAAATTGAAATATATATATATATATATATATATATATATATATATATATATATATATATATATATATATATATATATATATATATATATATATATATATATATATAGAGAGAGAGAGAGAGAGAGAGAGAGAGAGAGAGAGAGAGAGAGAGAGAGAGAGAGAGAGAGAGAGAGAGAGAGAGAGAGAGAGAGAGAGAGAGAGAGGGCAACACATAGTGTACTTGAAAACTGCAAAGAGCGAGTTGCAAGAAGTAATAGCCTTTGAGTTTGACATTCTAAAATCGGCTGCAGCCGATTTTAAAATTTGAAGGCCGTTGCTGGCTACTGTTTCCACAGGGGTGCCCAAAACCACGACCATCACCCACCATCCACCCACCCCGTCCTCACCCCCCTTCCTCCCCCCTCCTCCCCCCCCCCCTCACCCCCCCCCCCCCCCATTCCCCCTCGTCCCCTCCCCCCACCTCCCCGGTCTGTAAGCGGACGACCGGAATTTAATGCACTCCGCACAAACAAAACAAGATGAGTTCGTACTGCGATATGTGCAGCACCCAAGCACCCGATGGCTCGCAGCAAAACTACAGTGTGTACAGCTGTTACCGTAGCCAACAAAATCTAGGCCAAAATCCATGCTCTTTCTCTGTCTAAGCTGTCTGTCCTGCTGTTTCTGTGGGACGTTCAAACTCCAGTAGGTCTTACTCCTAGTTCCATGATCCCCATCTCCTTCTCGTCTGGTTCTGCTGCTGCTGCTAGAAAGGCGGCACGGCTAAATAATCGATGCGAGCCGTGACGTACATATTGGATTCAGCTGTTACTCAACGCAGCCTGGTGAGCTTAAACCCTTTGGCTGTCGGTAGCGCTTTTTGTCGTGCATAATAGTCGCGACAAAAAGAGCTACTGATCGACAGCAATCGGGTTAGTCCTAAATTTGTGAATTGTCCATCCTCAGAAGACAAGCTACCTATACAATATCAGTTCCGGAGAAGAAAAAAAAACCGTCAAACTATTATAGGAAAGTACCGAAACAGCTTGGTTCCTCTAGACCATGACAGTTCAAGGAAGGTACAAAGTAGCAATACTAGGCATCTTGAAGGCACCAAACTATTCTGCCACAACGCTTGAACCTTTAATGGTCGATGCATTTTGTGTTGTGGACTGTGTCAGGTTGAATGGGTTAACTCATTAAGCCTTGAGGATAAATTACACATTTTAGAAATATCCTCTGATGTCTACGTCGCAGTTCTGGAGACAGATTGACCATGATCGGTATAGCTTGGCGCCAAGCAATTCTGACACCACTCATGAATTATCACGGTCTATCCACATCCTGTTGTAGTGTGTAAGGGTTTTATGGGTAAGTGTATGAGTATGGGTGGATCAGTGACTGACAAGCGTCCTGTACCTGGCTATGCCGACTCACCTGCCACACCCTCATAGTCCCACCACGTGGCCCACGGCGAGTTGGAGCCTGCAATACACAAACAAGGGCTGTTAGACATTGACAGGAATCATCGCGACCGAAAGCGCTACCGTCAGCCAAAGAGTTCAGTCGTTAACCTTTGCAGTTTGACATTTACTCCAGCGGTATACTTTTCTTCAAAGCAGATTCGCATTATATAACGCCACACAGAAAACTACGATCTGGACATCTCAACCCTTTCACCGCCGAGAAGAAAATAATACTACGCAAATGCAAGAGGTAGTAGATCCTCATGAGCCCCCGCAACTGCAGAGTCTCATGAGGATCTATGCCTATTGCTGAAACTACTTTATTTCCATGTTCCCGTTACGGCTGGAGATCTCTGACGTTGAATTTCCAGAAACACAGTCTGTGTCCACTGGCAGTGAAGGGGTTAATATCTCTCATCTTGATCCAAATGGGGTTGATATATGTGTGTGTGTTGTGTGTGTGTGTGTGTGTGTGTGTGTGTGTGTGTGTGTGTGTGTGTGTGTGTGTGTGTGTGTGTGTGTGTATCTCAATAGGCCAGAACAGTTCTATGCATTTTTTTTTTTTTTTTTTTTTTTTTTTACTGAAACACGTTTAAATGCAGATATGCCTGATGTCTCCATCAATTTTCAACGATTTTCGGTAGTTAGACGAGATCCTATAACTCAAAGGTAAATAGGGCTAGCGGGTTATATTCACCACACTTTACAGAGAATAGCACAATTAGTTTGTTAGTTATTTGGTTTAACGCCGAGCAGGCAACTAAGGCCATCTCACGTCGGCACAGAATAGCACGCAGACGCGAGGATCTGGAAACAACAGAGATAGAATTTTATCTGGCTTGAGCTAAACGTTTCCCACATCCATTCGTTACTCATAGGATATTTGTTTTGCGAACCTGCTGCAATTTTTGAATGGCATGATAACTTCTGCGCATGTTCGACTAAATCTGCAAAAGTGCAACATAAATCATTCTAATGGGTGCTTTCAACATGCTTTTCTTAAACTACATGATGTACGGGACTCAAGAATCACACTTCCTGGGCTGACCCAGTTTATTCAGTCATCTGCCAGAATCACGCCATCAAAGACAACTCTGAGAGATCCTATATACATCACAAAACCAGAAGCCATCGATAATACGACTATAGGCAATCTCAGCATTAGTGACCGCTCTCTAATCAGTTGTGTTTGATCAGTTACTATGAAACTTCTTCAAGTTAACCCCTTCACTGCCGAGAAAAAAATTGAACACGATCCAAATGCAAGAGCCCCGGGCGCGGATCAGTTACCTCGCGGAAAGGGGTGGGGGTGGGGGGGTTCAACTGTTTGTTTGAGGCCTTCAACCTGACATAACTCATTCTACCCCAACACCGAAATCCCCAAATGTTACCGTTGTCCTCTGCGGACTGCACTCTAGTGCAGGACACATATCGACCATAATAGTTCAAGGGGTGATGCCAGAATAGCTTGGCGCCCATAGGCGCCAAGCTATTCTGGCATCACCCTTGAACTATCATGGTCGATGCTTATCTTGCTGTGGTGTGTCTGGGGTAGAATGAGATAAAAGGCCTCTCCCGACGATAGACCTTGCTTCCAGTGGCCGAAAAATCGAAACTCTCACCACTCGCAAAGCCAAAATATCAAACAACGGGGATGGAGGGGGGGGGGGGGCGGCGTGGGGGGGGGGGGGGGGGTTGGAAGAAGCGTGTGCCTGTGAAACTCTCGCCAAAAATATCATACGAGGAGGGAGAGGGGTGTGGTGGGGGGGGGGGGATCCGAAACTTCCCTTTGTTATAGCATTTTAAGGAATTTTGGGTCTGGGGGTGGTGTGTGTGTGTTGGTGTGTGTGTGTGGTGTGGGGGGGGGGGGGGTTGGAAGAAGCGTGTGCCTGTGAAAACTCTCTCCAAAAATATCATACGAGGAGGGAGGGGGGTGGGGGGGGGGGTAGAAACTTCCCTTTGTCAAGTTATAGCATTTTAAAGAATTTTGGGTCTGGGGGTGGTGTGTGTGTGTGGGGGGGGGGGGAGGGGGCACATGAGGATAATAATAATAATAATTACGGTATTTATAATGCGCTTATCTTATAATAATTATAACTCTAAGCGCGCACTCACAACTCGCACACGCATGCGCACGCTTTAGACAATGACTCACGTACCACAAATACATTACGACAGTCAGCTTGGGGTGGGGAATGTGGTGATACAGTGCTAGAACTGTTGCCAGGTGAGTTTTGAGGGCGGATTGGAAGGAGGAGAAAGAGTGTTTCTGACGGAGAGAGAGAGTGGGAGAATGTTCCAGGTGGATGGACCGTAGACGGAGAAGGAGCGGGGGCCGAAAGTGCTGAGTTTGGTGCGGGGGATGTGGAGGCGGAGAGGGTCGGAAGCGGAGCGGAGGGAGCGGGGAGGAGTGTAGGGGTGAAGTAAGTTGGAGAGATAGGTAGGATTTATGCCTCTTGCTGAGACCAATTTATATCCCCTTTTCTTGGACGGTTTGGCTTTTAGTCGTTGAGTGAACCAAGATTTAAGAAACGAAAATGTACAGTGGCAGGGAAGGGGTTAAGAAAGGAGGGCATATGCACATTACAAACAGATCTTGGAAGCACTTAAACCAAAACAAGCTGTCCTGCTATCTTTGTAATGCCTATTTTCGACAAGTAATCAAAGAGGCCGATGTAGTCTGGTATGACAATTTTTTTCCTTAGTAGGCCCTATTCTAAAGTAAAATAAGCCGCATGCATTATAAGTCCGGAGAGCAAAACTACAGCTGACGTCGGCCTGAGGATCTATTGCTTAATCTATTGCTTACGAGATGTTTGGGTTTTTGTTTGTTTGTTTGTTTACAAGTCTGTAAACTGATTGAGTACTACAATAACGCAGATCTCGAATAACGCGGTCTGACTTTGGCTCCTGGGTACCACTATATATTAAGGCTGACCCAGTAAGCAAAGACCATCGGACCGAATTCAGCCGTAGTAGGCCGGCGCACGACTGTCTTTCCCAGACTGAGTAAGTTGTCTGGGTTAAGTTCGTACGATTGGATTAGCGAGGCCAGGCTAACATGATCTGCGGGCTGCCATTGTTCGCGTTGTGACGGCGTTCTGGCGATAACGCGCGAGGCCCTGCTGACGGGACACCCTACTCGCTCTGACAAACGATGCCATCCGACCGCTCATAACACACACACACACACACACACACACACACACACACACACACACACACACACACACACCACGCACCACACACACACACACACACACACACACACACACTCACACCCCCGTCAGCCCGCCTTTCCATCCCTCCCATCCTCAGCCCTTAAATTGTAGTTACATGGATTTTTGAGTTTCTATTTATCTTTTGTGGACCAAGATCGAGACTGAACTAGTCCTCAATCCGCGTGTACTGATTATTTCGGATACAGCATGCAATTGTACTGCAAAACTCCTATTCAAAAATCCACTCCAGTCAAACGTGATTACGCAGATCAGCACCCAGCAAGCAAATGAGCTTCGGGCCTTCGTAGGCCGCAGTGGGCCAGCACACTGTCGTGCGCGGGCCCACTGCGGCCGACTGTGGGCCACAGGTTTGTTTGCTTACCCACCGCGCGGCAAAGCCGGTTCGCCGGAGTTCTCGCGTCCTAGACAGTAAATCAGAAAATCCATTGGATAATGAGCAAATATTGCTCCACTTAATGCCGGTTGACCGCGGTTTTGACAAGCCATTACCGCGTGTTGGCGGGGTGAAGAGCTGGGACCAGTTGCATGAGCGAGTTTAGACCTGCGCCAGCCACTAAACAAGGCGCGCCGCTATAGTGGCATGCCTTGCTTAGTGACTGGCGCAGGACTAAGCTCGCTCATTCAACTGACCCCAGAAGCCAAGGAGCTGCTTCAGTAGCCAGCAGTGCCGGGGGGGAGACGGCAGTGCTCACGCTCGCCCAGCCATCAGTTCAACAAACCCTGTCACTACTATGATCGTGGTCGACGCGACAAGACTGACTGACCACGATCATAGTTTAACCTTTTGGCTGTCGGTAGCGCTTTTTTTGTCGCGATGAATACTACGGGGTTAACCCCTTTTACTGCCAGGGAACGTTGACTGTGTTTTTCAAATCAACTTTAAAATGTCAACATCAAAGATCCCCGACCGTCGGGAGCGTGGCTACAAAGTGGCTTCAGCAAGAGGCAATTGTGGGGGTCATGCTGATCTATACCTCTTGCAGCTGGGTGGTGCTCACCTTTTCTCGGCGGCATTGTCGGGGTTGGAGTTGTTATATTTGTATTTATCTTTGCCTCTCGTACAAAACCTTTCTGACACGATCTGTACCTGCTCCTGAAAGGGTTACGGGATGATTTGAAGATGTTACTGGGGCAGATCAGAGGGAAGATCTTACATATGTCTTTAACACTTCTACAAAAAAGGGGGGGGGGGGTATCCAGGACCCCCTCGGACCCTCCACACCCAACCCGCCCTCCCCAGATCCGCCCCTTTGTTATTATGTGGGATCGCAAAAAGTGTTGACTTGAACAGCTGTGCTGGAATTTACTACCGTTGGCGCCTAACTTAATTAGCGATGGCAGTTCACCGTACAATTGTGGCCCTCAGTCAAACTCCTTACGTCGGTATGAAGGTATAGCTGAGCGTGAAACCGCCTTCAAGAAATGACACAGCCAGATGCATGTGTGTATGTGTGTATAAATGCGTGTGTGTGTGTGTGTGTGCTCGCGTGAGAGAGAGAGAGAGAGAGAGAGAGAGAGAGAGAGAGAGAGAGAGAGAGAGAGAGAGAGAGAGAGAGAGAGAGAGAGAGAGGCCACACAGCACCATTGCTCTCCAATGAAAAAGCAAAAGGAAAAGAAAATGCTTTGAAGACAATATTGGATGAATATTGACATGACGGAACATCGCAGCAGCCCGTCCCAATGCAAGCCTCACTGAAACGACTTGGGATTCTACGCCAGCAACAGTGTTGGGCCGGAGAGGGAGGGACGTTAAATACCCCTCCCTTGTTTCCTTTTCGCCAGCGGTGAACGAAGTTAATTTTCAGCCAGCACTTGTAAAAAAGCGGATGGGATTTCACAGAATTGCTGGCCCCCTCGTCCGTGCCTGAATTCCACATGATCGATCGTGGCCGATTGCTCTTTTGCAGACCCTAACTCTGACCCTTCCATCTGCAGGAGGCAGAGAATATCGAGAGCCCCTGCAGGGGCTCTCGATATTCTATGCCTCTTGCTGCCAGGGATTTGTCTCATTTATATCCTTAAAAGGAGTCATCCAAATTGAAGCTGAACACTGGCGGACTGAGAGAGCGGAGCAACGCACGCGTCACGCGTCACACGCACCCCTTGAAGGGCCGGAGGGGACGGTAGGGTGGAAAGCTATTTACCCAAAGCTCCTCCGGGGCGGTCGCTACAAAAGATTTGCCAAACTATTGACTTCTCGTATTTTGTGAAGCTACTTTTTGTGTAAAACTTTGAGAGAGAGAGAGAGAGAGAGAGAGAGAGAGAGAGAGAGAGAGAGAGAGAGAGAGAGAGAGAGAGAGAGAGAGAGAGAGAGAGATGATGATGATAACGATGATGAAACGTTTTATTTACAGGGTAAAGTTTTAGGCGAAACGCCTCTCCTCTCTTACAAACTGTCCTGTTACAAAATGAACATTAAAAACGAGTAAGAGAAACACAATAAATTGAGAAAAAAAATAAAGATATAAACTGAAAACAAAAAAAACGATACAAAAACAATGCAAATAATGCGCACACGTCATATCATGAGAGAGAGAGAGAGAGAGAGAGAGAGAGAGAGAGAGAGGGGGGTGGGTGGGTGGGTGGGTGGGTGAGTGAGTGAGTGAGTGAGTGAGTGAGTGAGTGAGTGAGTGAGTGAGTGAGTGAGTGAGTGAGTGAGTGAGTGAGTGAGTGAGTGAGTGAGTGAGTGAGTGAGTGAGTGAGTGAGTGAGTGAGTGAGTGAGTGAGTGAGTGAGTGAGTGAATGAATGAATGAATGAATGAATGAATGAATGAATGAATGAATGAATGAATGAATGATACTTTATTTCTCAAGGATGGAAACAATAGGCGCACAGGGCTCTTTTCATGTTTGTCCTTGCTAAACTACAACATTAAAAGCAACATTAAAACAATGTGTTAACAGCACAAAACAGAGAGAGAGAGAGAGTGAGTGAGTGAGAGAGAGAGAGAGAGAGAGAGAGAGAGAGAGAGAGAGAGAGAGAGAGAGAGAGAGAGAGAGAGAGAGAGAGAGAGAGAGAATATTTGAGTTTTAAGGAAACTTGTCACCATAAAATTGATTGTAAAGAATGCAAAGATGAAGCGCCGATTAGGGTCTAAACAAATTTTGACTTTCTCCAGCAGGTTCGATTCAGCTGAATCCGCGACATTTTAGTCAAGCGTCCAACACTTAATCATCAGAGCTAATATAAGCAACATTTCCTTCCTCTGGCCGCGGTCAAAGGGAGTGAGAGAGAGAGAGAGATTTTTAAGTGGCGAGACCAGTTCAATATTCTAGCTTAGTCGAATGTTGCTTGAAGGTATATGACGGAATTCGCAACTTCTTCTTACTTTCTCCTGGGAGAAGTTCTGTTGTTGGCCCGGTAATAAGGGCATTACAGGGACTGGATTGTTGTTGTTGTTTCTTTTAACGGTCTCAGTCCCAATCACTCAGTGTGTCAATAGTTTAGTTGACAACTGGCATCTGAAAACCTGCCCGCACTTGTCAGCAGATGGACGCCCAGAAGATGATCGCAGCCAGGTCAGTCATCGTGGCGTCGTGCTCTACGTGTGTACCGGCAGCCGGGGTAAGATGCACGAGTGAGCTTATGAAGCCGTGAATCGCCATGCTCAGATCTCATAATAAAATATATTTATGTAATTTTATCTTCTTTTTTTTAGTAGCAGTCCTGTTATTTCAATATAGTTGTTTGTTTTTTTAAAAGCCAGATCGCGAGGAATTATCTTCATCAGCATCCGTGCACATCACCCACCATAGCAAAATCGCCAGCTTCAAGTACGCTAGTCAACAATTTAAGGGCTACGAAAAAAATCTAACCCCAAAAATAAGTAACGCAAAAGTGAACGACCAGCTTTTATCACAATTTAATTCAACGTTTGAAAAGAGTAACGTTGAATTAAATTGCGTTAAAAGCTGTTTGCTCATTTATGCAAAGTCACACACCATGTCACACACCGCGTCAGTGCATTTTGTCATTAAGTAATGAGTGTGGCCGCCATTAGCTGTATTCATTGCCATGCACATTTGTCTGATTGACTGGGTCAGCGTCACGATAGTCTACTGAGGGATGGCTTGCCAGGCTCCTGCTGCAGAAACTGGCAGAGCCGAGCCGTGTTGTCTGCAAGATTTTCAATGGGCGCCGAGTCCTGTGATCGAGAAGATGAGTCCATTCTGCTGCTGCAGGGAGTCATCCACAACTCTTGCGAGGAGTGGAGTGGCCGCGGCGTTACCATCCTGCAGTGTAAAGCCTGGTCCCATCCTAGTAAAGGTCCTCGGACCCACGACGGCCGCAGTGGGCCCGTGCGCGAGTCCACTGCGGCCGTCGTGGGCCCCATAGACATGTTGCTATTGGGGATAGCCTGGAGAGTTGGGATGGCGAGTGACCGCAGGATCTCATCCCTGTGCATGATGCCTCTCATGTGCAAGGTAGTCCTGCCGTTAGTGACCCACCTATCATCGGTTGTGCTCACGAATGCAGGCGTTGATAAATCGCTCTCCTTGGCGCTGCCACACTCATGCCGCTTGCGTCGTTGGTGGACAGCGTGAAGCGGGACTCGTAGGTAAAGAGGACACTGGCGCACATGCGCCAGGGTCTTCTTCATGGACCTGTGCATGTACTGCAGCCTTGTCCACTGTTGAAGACGTCGACTACCCCACGGCGATCAAGCCAAACCCGGTGAACCGGTGTGAGAAGAACATGAACGGCCGCAATCCTCGAGCGGAGGGCAAACTCGCGAAGGCGGCTTGGTTACTTAATTATATAACACTAAGTGATGGATCGACCATGATAATTCAAGGGTATAGCCACATTAGCTTGGCGCCTGATGAGTGAAGCCAGCGACAGCCACAGCTAAGAGTCCGAAATAGCTCAAGCGGCTAAGCGTCGGAGCAGGAGAGCGAAGGGAATCGCCGGGTCGTGGGTTCGAATCCCCGTCCCGGCCCCGGTAGCTGGACTCGCAATCCAGGGGGAAAAGACGGGCTTGTTCAATAGCATGTCCGTTGAAAGGTCCTGGTAAATCAAAGTGGCACAGCTGGAGTGCGCCTGATTTGATCAGTGTTCAGGTCGTACTCCATAGGCAATAGATTTCCCTGTCCCCCATAACCTGCCCGTCAGGGCCGTCCATTATCACTTCGGTGCCGTGGACGTTAAACCCCGAATTAACCAACCAACCAGCCACAGCCACATCCATGATATGGTGCGAGATTTTAGAGAAATATGTGATCTTGTACGTGATAAGTATATAGTGTGTTCGGTTTGTATTGTATCAGAGCAGACCTGAAGTTTCCCCTCGTGAGATCAATACAGTATTCTTATCTTATCTTAACTTAACTCATATTGTCTTATTAACGGAAAGTACTGAACACATAGTGTGGCCCTTAAATTTTTGTGACAAGTGTATTTTATCCACACTGTTAATGATGTAAATTTATACACCGCATATAGTAAGTCGAATCGCAGCTATTGATCAATGGGGACCAGTGGTCCGAATTGATTCTGAAACTCTGCTATGGACAGTGAGTTCTGGCAAAGTCGGTGATTTCCGGAGATTTGCTCGAAAAACGCTGAATCTACTCTGTCACCATGCGGCACAGGCAGCGCCAATCAGACGCTAGGAAATTATCACGTGGTCTCACCAGGACCGACACAGAGTTAGATTGAAGGTCGGGGCTAAAGGGAGCCAGGCCGACGAGCTGGTTGGGTGGGTGGTCGTGGAGGTGGGGGGATGGGGGGTGGGGAGGTGAGGCTCAGCTACATCAATAATACCAGGACTGATCGGCCGTGGCGAGGAGAGAAAAACTTCGATATCATGAATTTTCATGAGAGTGATGTGCAGGTTTGTAGGCGCTGATTGCCCGAGGGCAGGAGGGAGTAACTCTTGCTCTCCCACCGCTAACCGCTTGTTCACGACTGTTGGCGACAACAGATGGACTGACTATGGTTGCCACAGGGTAGTACCTGATTAGCCTGATCAGATTAACGCCTAAAAGTTCAAGGGTGGTCGCTAGAATGCCTTGGCGCCTCCAGGCGCCAAGGCATTCTAATACCACCCTTAAACTTTTACGCGCCAAGCGGTTAATCATAGTCAAATACTACCTATCAGCTATGACAGTCAGCTCATATTAGTCAAGCTAATCAAGCCCGCCGATTCTTCAGCTATGATGGTCAGTCCATATTAGACGCCAAGCTAATCAGGTACTACCTTACAGCTATTAATATATACGACCAGTCCATCCTACCTTCGCGACTTATAGGGCGGCGGTTCAGTGTAACGAAGCAGCAACCATTTGGCGTAGACGGTGCACATGTATATGCTGACTGATAACGCGGATTGTGACGCGCTGGGTGCCCGGCTGATTCCTGGACTAATATATTCAAACTGTATGCTATTATGTACACTGACGAAACCAGGCAATTCCTGAAAATTTCTACAGATTAGCGTAATTTTCTGTTGCACTAGGCAATTTCACGAAAAAAAGTCAGTCTCTGAACATCCCAGGAAATCCATACACGAATATTCCTTGATTGAAGGGCTAAAAATGTGACAGATTCACTGAAGCTTGCATTTCGACAGAATTCGTGTCATTTGGGCATGCGCAGCACATTTACGTCAATAAAAGTCATTAAAAATCAACTTCACACTGTACAACAAGTCATGAATTACTTAACCCATTTAACCCCAAGGCCGCATTTCCCAAATTGCAAAGGTCTCACTGAACTCTCTCTCTCTCTCTCTCTCTCTCTATATATATATATGCATACATATATACATATATATATATATATATATATTATACACCAGATACAGAAGATGGTCGAGCATGATAATTCCAGGGTAGAGCCAAATTAGCTTGGCGAAGCTTATCTGGCACTACACTTGAATTATCATGCTGGACTCATCTCCTGCTGTAGTGGGGTGTAGCTAAATAGGTTAACGAAAAGCCATGAGTACTAATATGACGACTGTTCTTTATTCACAGGTGTATGTATGTTTGGTTTACTCGGCACCTCGAGTTACACGTCTCTGCTTTTCGTCGAACATAGTTTGCGCACAGCGTTTATTTATTTCTTCTTTTCTTTCAGTGCAGTTAGTCCAACATTGAGTAAAACCTTGTCGACCTTTTCCAGTCCTCCTGGTGCTGTGTGGTCACTGATGACCATAACCCATTCAGCCCTGACGCACTACAGCAGAGATGGGTCGACCATGGTAATTCAAGGGTAGTGCCAGATTAGCTTGGCGCTAAGCTAATCTGGCACTGCCCTTGAATTATCATGGTCGATCCATCTCCTGCAACTGGTGCATAGTCATTAGATGACGCCTCCAAAATTTCGGAAAGAGGCCGTCAGGCTGAATGAGAGTATAATCACAAACGGAGCAAAACTGATATCTGTTTCTTTTTTAAATTTGGTAAATCCCCTTGTGGAATAGTAACTTTAACGTATTTATCTGCTTACTTTAACCCGCCCTTTAACCGCTGGAATCATCGCGACTAAAACCACTACCGTCACCCAAAGGGTTAACAAAAATGCATTACGCGACCGTGAGTAAACACTGAGTCATATGATATGACCATTGTCACTGAGTGACGGCCGCCATGCCAAGGATCGCGTTCCCGAGGGGCAGATCCTATTCTAAAGCGTATATTCTATTTCCAGTGCTACCGGCAATCCATATCTGACAGTACACTGTGCAAATACTTTCCTGAATTATCCGTTGTACATTCTACGCTCTAGGAATCTTGACAACTGCCTTTTATCATACCCTACCGGACGGAAACATCCTTAAAATAGACGTCCTCTCTTTCAGCCGGCTCAGTAAAAACATTTTAATGCGATCTGCTCCACGGAAGGCTTTGACAGCTAAAACTTGCCGATACAACGGATAATCAATGTTGTCTTGCCTCAGTTCTTTTCTACCCTTCTTTTCACAATTTATGTGCGCAGGCACACGCGCCAGAGGTTTTCCACTGACTTCTGGGCGTAACGGAAGGAACTGTGACTGCTAAAATTACCCGGGTCTTTTATCGTGTCTTACCTCATTTAACCCCAACGCATTAAACCACGAGATGGATCGACATTGATCATTCAAGGGTAATGCCAGATTAGCTTGGCGCCATCAGGCGCCAAGATGGCGCCAAGCTAATCTGGCATTACCCTTGAATGATCAATGTCGATCCATCTCCTACAACTGGTTTACAGAGGTGAAAACTCCAAACCGCTTCATCGGGAATTGCGGCATTGGGCTATAACTGACTTCTTCCCTGCCACTGTACCTACATTTTTGTTTCTGAAATCTTGGTTCATTCAACGACCAAAAGCCAGAACCGTCCAAAAAGCGTGGATACACACTGGTCTCAGCAAGAGGCGTAGATCCTCGTGAGCCCCCGCAGTCGCTGTGGTTCATGAGGATCTATGTCTCTTTGCACTTGGGCTGCAGCCTCTTTTTGTCGGCAGTGAAGGGGTTAAATGCGTTAACTAAGACTTTTTAACGTCTTTTCGCAGTCGATGCAAGAAGGCACACGTGACGGAGGTGCGCTCAGTACCGACCCTGGCGGGGGGAACTGACTCTTCTGCACAAAAGATGAGAAGAAGACTGCGCAGAAAAGACTTTCATATTACGACATTCAAGGTAGAAAATTGAATAAACATCAACTCATTCGCGGCCAGCCGCATCCGGATGCGCGGCTTAGTGCCGCGCATCCTGATGCGGCTGGCCGCGAGTTAGTTAAAACGTCTAGCAATAAAGGTTAACAGTTCACCGTAATATCTCCGTATAGTTCTTGGTATGTCTTTCGATAACGCTGCGTAAACGGGCTGACCTAAATCGATCTGTTTCAGAGCGGGCCTTGCCGGTTGCTAAAACTGAAATGCCGCGACACATCAGTCGGCTTCTCAATGTAGTCCTTAAATAAGACCTTTTACACTCCACCGTGTGCGCATCGGTGGAACTCTTGTATGTAAATTGGAGAAGAAGATCAGAAACGTCTTTCATTTTACGACATTCAAACTCCATACGTCAAGTTAGCACTTTTGTCCATAATTATTGTAAGATACACTGAGAACTTTTCTTTTTTAACGAAGCTATTGCCGCCAACTATTATTGCGGTTTGTGAAGGTCTCTTTAACTCATTCGAGACGAACGGCATCCGGATACGCGGCTGAAGCCGTTCGTCTCGAGTTAGTTAGTTAACTTTTGTTTCATGATGAAGTTTGGTTATCGGAAACTCAAAGTCTGTCGTTCTGCTATTCTGTTACTGAGAGTGCCCCCTTTGCGCACATGTGGGGCAGTAGCACACGTCCATTACGTGTGCCTATGAACATGGACTGTGAAAGGAAGGGTACAGTTTTAGCTGAGACAAGACAACATTCATGATTGAAAACTTGTGTAATGGCGAAGCAGAGCCGGCCCGCCCTCTTGTGCGGCATTACATTAGTGTCAGACATACCCAAAATATTGACACAGGAGTTATTGGGAATGATTCATCCTTTCAGTCTTTCCCGGAGAGGATCGCTTTCACCCATATATAGCCCCACCGCCCTAGAGCAGGAGTGAGATGGATCGACCATGATAATTCAAAGGTGGTGCCAGATTAGCTTGGCGCCTTGTGGCGCCAAGCTAATCTGGCACTACCCTTGCATTATCATGGTCGATCCATCTCCTTGAACGGGTACACATTCGTTAGGTGACACCTCAAAATTTGATAAATTCCGCCGTGGGGTTAAATGGGTTAAATTCGCGCATCCTGTGAAATAATAAGAGGCCTAGTTGTAAGCTGATCGCAGGCCATAAACTGAGAACTGAGATCACATCAACGTATTACGAAACAACGAGAGTTTGTTTACTGTGTGTCATGCCTTTCTGAGTGTTTGAACTTAAGTTTAAAAGCTTGTGATTGTATAGATCGAGTTACCTTTTAATTTCCTCTACATTGGACCGATTGACATGAGGGTACAGCACGAGGTGTGTGTGTGTGGGGGGGGGGGGGGAGAACGGGGGGAAGGGGGGGCGGGGGGGGGGGGGGGCTGTTGTGGTTTTAGACACGCAATATGCGTTGTTCGGAACTCGGAAACTAGTCAAACCTACGTGTGTTTCGACGAAAGCAGTGGGTGAAAAACCCGGACAAAACAGGCGATATCGCGTGTTTGTCCGGACTTTTAATCCACTGTTAGCGTCGAAACATGTGCAATTTTCACCTTACTTCTGATTTCCGGAAATCGACTACTCGTGATCACTGGCAGTGAAGGGGTTGGAGATTCCCGTATTTATGGTTTATGTTAACCCTTATCATTCGGAATACACCAATGTGTGAAATAAGTTTGACTAAAATAGTTCAAGGGTAGTGCCAGAATAGCTTGGCGCCTCTAGGCGCCAAGCTATTCTGGCACCACCCTTGAACTAGAGCCATTGGTCTATATCCTTATCCAGAACTAGAGCCATTGGTCTATATCCTTATCCATAAGTAGGTCTACTATAATGTAGCTTGCACATGGCAATGTACAAATTTGAAGCGTTTAGCCTCAGTATGATATGGGTTAACTCATTCAGCCCGACGCACGTATTTCCCAAATTTTGGAGGCGTCATCTAACGACTTTGCGCCTGTTGCAGGAGATGGATTGACCATGATAATTCAAGGGTAGTGCCAGATTAGCTTGGCGCCGACAGGGCTGAATGGGTTAAGGGGATTTCATCATTTGGGGCTCTCTGTGTTAACCCTTTGGGTGTCGGTAGCGATTTTGGTCGAGGTGATTGCTGTAGGAATCACCTCGACCCAATTAAATCGCTACCGACACTGAAAGGCTTTTGCATTTATAACCCTTTGGGTGTCGGTAGAGATTTTGGTCGAGGTGAGAGGTGATTCCTTTATAACCCTTTGGGTGTCGGTAGAAGATTTTGGTCGAGGTGAGAGGTGATTCCTCTATAACCCTTTGGGTGTCGGTACAGATTTTGGTCGAGGTGAGAGGTGATTCCTTTATAACCCTTTGGGTATCGGTACAGATTTTGGTCGAGGTGAGAGGTGATTCCTTTATAACCCTTTGGGTGTCGGTACAGATTTTGGTCGAGGTGAGAGGTGATTCCTTTATAACCCTTTGGGTGTCGGTAGAGATTTTGGTCGAGGTGAGAGGTGATTCCTCTATAACCCTTTGGGTGTCGGTAGAGATTTTGGTCGAGGTGAGAGGTGATTCCTTTATAACCCTTTGGGTGTCGGTACAGATTTTGGTCGAGGTGAGAGGTGATTCCTCTATAACCCTTTGGGTGTCGGTAGAGATTTTGGTCGAGGTGAGAGGTGATTCCTTTATAACCCTTTGGGTGTCGGTACAGATTTTGGTCGAGGTGAGAGGTGATTCCTTTATAACCCTTTGGGTGTCGGTAGAGATTTTGGTCGAGGTGAGAGGTGATTCCTCTATAACCCTTTGGGTGTCGGTACAGATTTTGGTCGAGGTGAGAGGTGATTCCTTTATAACCCTTTGGGTGTCGGTAGAGATTTTGGTCGAGGTGAGAGGTGATTCCTTTATAACCCTTTGGGTGTCGGTAGAGATTTTGGTCGAGGTGAGAGGTGATTCCTTTATAACCCTTTGGGTGTCGGTAGAGATTTTGGTCGAGGTGAGAGGTGATTCCTTTATAACCCTTTGGGTGTCGGTACAGATTTTGGTCGAGGTGAGAGGTGATTCCTTTATAAGCCTTTGGGTGTCGGTACAGATTTTGGTCGAGGTGAGAGGTGATTCCTTTATAACCCTTTGGGTGTCGGTAGAGATTTTGGTCGAGGTGAGAGGTGATTCCTCTATAACCCTTTGGGTGTCGGTAGAGATTTTGGTCGAGGTGAGAGGTGATTCCTCTATAACCCTTTGGGTGTCGGTAGAGATTTTGGTCGAGGTGAGAGGTGATTCCTTTATAACCCTTTGGGTGTCGGTACAGATTTTGGTCGAGGTGAGAGGTGATTCCTACAGGAATCACCTCGACCAAAATCGCTACCGACACCCAAAGGGTTAACACATAGAGCCCTAATGAGGAATTCTTACAAGAATCACTGACCTCGACCAAAATCCCTAGCGACACCCAAAGGGTTATAAATGCAAAAGTTGTCGCGCGAGTGCTTGCAGACAAAGAGTCATTATCATCAAATACACAAGGCGTGTCATACAGTGCCTGGAACCACTGAACGAGTATATCCGCCCCACCGCCAGCAGCGAAGGCAGGACATGTGTTCAAGTGTGTCCATGTGAACAACGGCACAGTAAATAGCCCTAACAATATGGGGTTCCGGATGGTAATAAGAATAATATTAGTAACCCTTTGGCTGTCGGCAGCGCATTTTGTCGAGGCGATTCCTGCAGGAATCGCCTCGACAAAAAGCGTTACCGACAGCTAAAGGGTATTGAAATATGTTTGTTTTTTTGTTTTTTTATTTAAAAAAAAAATGGCCACTATGACGACATTGAACGTCAAGGGGGGTAACGCGGTCACGTCATCCTGATTCCAAACTTTTATTTTGAGGTAGACTTTGTGGAAAATTGTTGACTAATCGTCTTGACTGCACGTTCAGACATCCGCTTGTAAACTCGTGATCTCAGACAGCCCTATACCCCTCGCATCATAAGTTCATACCCCCTCCCTCCCCACCCCCCCTCCCCGTCACCACCGCCCCCACCATACCCGCCTGCAACCCAATATACCCTGGCCCCAGGGCCAATGATGCCAGTGACGGCGCCGTTGTCGGCGGCAAATATCATGTCTGGACTTCAATATGTGCGGCAAATGGGACCGCCGTACAATCACTTCCCAATTGATCAATGTAAACCACCCGCCCCTGCAATTCTCTCGCTTTTGGCGCCAGCAGTGGGACATACAAGTGCAGGAGGTTTTTTTTTTTTTTTTTTTCCCCCTCTCGTTTCTTTTCAGTGCTGGAGGAGGGCAAACAAAAGTGCGGATAGCGCATGAGCCCTTCAAAGGGACAGTGTGTGATATACTGACGAGCAAAAGAAATGCGACATTTTTGGAATCATCGGAAACACTTTCGTGTTTCCGATGATTCCCAAAATGTCGCATTTCTTTTGCTCGTCAGTGTACATGTATTCTGCCCGTATCATGTGAAAAGCCAGTGCGTCCATTATTGAGAAAAGCGAGATCTGTTCCATGTAACGGCACTAGTCGGTTCTCCAGCACAGGTCGGCCTCAGAACATCGCGATACCCGGGAGCCATTGAAAGACCGTGCAAGCGTATTCGCGAACGCGTTATTTTTGTGTGCCGAATTTACAGTCGGACTTCTGAAGACGTCAACCTTAGTTGGCCCGCGCACGGCTGTGTGTGTGTATGTGTGTATGTGTGTGTGTGTGTGTGTGCGTGCGTGTGTGCGTGCGTGCGTGCGTGCGTGTGCGTGTGTGTGCGTGTGTGTGTGTGTGTGTGTGTGTGTGTGTGTGTGTGTGTGTGTGTGCACGGCTGTGGGTGGGCTACTGAGTTATGGCTGACGTCACCTTCAAGCCATTTTGTTCACCAGGCGTCCTCGTGGTAGCCATGCCGCAGAGACCTGTCCGCGTTATATCAGATATTGCGATAAACTGTAGCCGCGCAATACTGAGGCTGCCCTTACCAGCTAGAAAAGTCTCTATGCCTGTATTCTCTCCGCTCGGTAGTGCTTCGCAGACCGGGTTGTACAATTGTAACCGTTTGGCGTGTGGGTGAAAGGACGCTAGAGGGACGGTGTTTGGCAACCAGGGACCAAAAATATATATATTATATATATTAGTTTTAAAAAAATCAGGGACCTGGTTACACTGACGCACACAAGCACGCACGCACGCACACTCTCTTGCACGCACACACACATACATACACTCACCATTCCTTTTAACTCATTCAGCCCGACGGCTGTATTTCCCAAATTTTGGACGCGTCATCTAATGACTATGCACCAGTTGCAGAAGATGGATCGACATGATAATTCAAGGGCAGTGCCAGATTAGCTTGGCGCCGACAGGCGCCAAGCTAATCTGGCACTACTAGCCTTCAATTATCATGGTCGACCCATCTCCTGCTGTAGTGCGTCAGGTCTGAATGGGTACAATGGCAGTCAGTACAAACGCACGCAAATGAGAGGAAACTTCCGTTTCACATGGCATAACATAATATGCTTCATGATACAGTCAGTAGAACGCCTGTTACAAGAGCAGAAGGGTGTGGGCGCGCGGGGCCAGTGATAAAACATTACAATGTGTTTGACATCATTTCACGCTATATCGACCCACGAAGCTGTACCGTCAGTTAAAACTGTCGCCGTGTTTCATTTGACCCTTTGGCTGTCGGCGGTGCATTTTCTCGAGGTGCTTCCTGTCGGAATCACCTCGACAAAATGAGCCACCGGCAGCCAAAGGGGTAACCCCTTCACTGCCGGTGGCCGCAAGTTGTGCTACTGCATTGACCAAGAACCTCACCCGCCCAACAATCACGGATACAAAAAGGCTCAGGAAGAGGCACCGATTCACATTCCCCCCCCCCCCCAATCCTCCCCCCCCCCCACCCCGCAACTGCAGGGGCACTTGAGGATCTATGCATCTCTTGCTGAATGGGGGGGGGGGGGGTCAAACGAATCTGGCACAACCCTTGAACTATCATGGTCACTTCACCTTCTGAGACTGCTATGCGGTGGCTGCAGTCGCGGGGGCTCATAAAGATTTATTCCTCTTGCTGAAACCATGTTGTACAGATGTTCCCTTTGACGGGTTGGGATCACTGACGTTGAATACACGACTTAATTTTTTTTTTTTTAACGCGACCTATGTCCACTGGCGGTGAAGGGGTTAAAGACGTCTGAAGTATACAGCGACATATTCATGCCGCACCAGAGGCAATCAATGTTGCCAACAGGAGCGTAGTTGGCCAGATAAATGCTGTTGGCGCTCTTATCGGAGAAGCCATGGCGAAGCCGTGAAACAACCAATTCCTGCCGGGACTGAACTGGCGGTGGACTAAAGCGGGACACGTAGAAACAGATTGGCCTGGATGTCCCAAGCCTTGAATACTAGTACGCGTCGACACGGAGCCGATTGCTTTAGTGATATCCACTTCTGTACGACAAAGTTGGCACTTTGTCGTACAGAAGTGGTTATCATGCACTAACGTCTTGACAAAGGCAAAACTGTTTTATATCGCTCGAGATCAGTGGAATCCACGTACAATACAGTTTTATTATTGCTATTATTATTATTATTATTATTATTATTATTATTATTATTATTATTATTATTATTATTATTATAATCAGCATCATCATTATTATTGTTCTTATTATTTTATTATGATGATGATTATTATTACTGCCGGCTACTACCACCACCAGCACCACTACTACTACCACTTCTACTGTACTACTATTACTACTCAGTACTCTACAACTACAAAGATAAATATATTGTTCATTGCGGCTTGACCGTACAAAAATGAAATCGGCAAACTGTAGGATTTGCGAACATGACTCTGATTAGGTCTATTGGTGGCACGTAGTAATATTCGCTCTTATAATAATATATAGAAAAGAGCTTTTTACTAACACAGACAAAGATCGATTTGCGGAACCAGTGACAAAATCTATGTTCAGTGAGATATCAAACACAGCGTATCACAGCTGACACAACAGCGGGGCAGTGTAGGCCCGGGAATCAGTGGCGGCGGCGGATATAGTGAATTCAACTGACGCGTCCGGCGTTACTGATACCATTGCTTTTCCGCACATCTAGTAAACATGACAATGTACACATCAAGTCAACATAACAGTGTACAGAATCAGCAAACTCCAGCAGATTTTCAACAGACTGCACGATAGAAGGGGGGTGAGGCCGGTAGACGGGAGGAATGGGTGGGGTGATGGGGCGGCCGGGGGGGGGGGGAGGGGGAGGGGGGGTGTGTGGGAGGCTCATGACGGCCAACATGTACCATGTACCATGGATTTTCGGTGAAAACGCCGGGCGGGCAGGCTTAATCAGCCCGGCCACGATTTGCTTTCAGGCGATCAAGCCGATAAGTGTTTCAGTGCGCAAAGCTCCTCGGGCCGACGAAGGCCGCAAATAGTTCGCACACGGCTGTGCCGTGCCGCGCGGACCACCTGCGGCCGTCGTCGGCCCGAACACCTTTTGCTTTTAGGGGGTGGTTGTGAAGTTTCTGAAAATCACGACAGAGTGCCGACTTGAACGTTCACATATCACCAACTCATGCAGGGGCGGATCTGTTCAACAAACAGAGGGTTACCAGCTTCTCCTTCGGGACTGACAGAGAGGGCTTACAGAAGAAGTTGTTAGTTACTCCCTTATGGCAGGCTGTTCCACTTACAGCTGATTAATTCGTCCTAGAACAAAATACTTAATGCTAGGACTAAATAAGTGATTTATCCTTAGACAAATTCGATTTAATACTAGGACAAATCTGATTTACTCCTAGAAAAAATTCGATTAATCCTAGATCAAATGACTAATTCCAACCAATCAGCCATGATGCCATGGGCGAAATCGTCCAATGAACGGATGAATGAACGTATTTTCCACCAATCACCACGTGCCATATCACGTGGGACGATTCCTGCTGTCTGATTGTTTAAAATTATTCCTAGGAATAATTATTTATTGCTAGTATTAAATCGAATTGTCCTATGATAAATTATTTAATCCTAGCATTAAATATTTTGTCCTAAGATGAATTAATCAGGTATAAGTGGAACGGTTTGTCATATTCACCCAGCTCTCAAAACCGAGAGTAAACAATGAGCTATCGTGGGCAACAGAACACGAACAATTCCGGTGCTTCGTGATTGAGGAGGCTGTGGGTGTGCAGCTTGTGGTAAACGCAGTGCTCTGTCAGTTTCAAATGGTCTAACTCTGTGTTATCCTGTCGCAGATCAATTTAAATATGACAGAAAGTTGGCTTTTTGCGTCTAATGCGCGGGCGAACACGCGTGTCTACGGTGTGCGTGTGCGTGTGCGCGTGCGAATTTCGTATAGATAGATAGTCAACTAGAGCAACGTCATTTTCGGTGTAACGGCCAGAATGACTCATACGCGATATCGATCCGGGACCATTTTGGCGTGGCAATATGTTGTGTTTGCAGAGTCACACACCAAAATGACAAAACTACTGACACGCGCCTACGCCAGATCGATCCGGGATCATTTTGGCGTGCTAACATGTTGTGTTTGGAGTCACACACCAAAAGGCTAATCTACTTTCACTCTAGATTGACCCAGGATCATTCTTGCGTGGCAACATGTGCTTGTAGAAACACCAAAATGACTAAACTACTTACACGCCAGATCGATCCAGGGTCATTTTGGCGTGGCAACACGTTGTTTACAGAGTCACACACCACAGATCCTGAACTACTCTCAGGCCAGACCGACCTGGGCAATATGTTTTGTTTCAGGAGAGTCACGCACCAAAATTGACTAAACTACTCTCGCCCCAAATCAACCCGGGATCAATTGGCGTGGCAACATGTTGTTTGAAGATTTAACCACCGAAACTACTCTCAAGACTGAACTACTCTCACGCCAAATCGCCTGGGGTCAATTTTGCCTGACAAAACTGAGACTTTGTTCGGAAATCAGAAGTAGGTCAAAACTGCACGCGTTTCTACGAAAACAGTGGATAAAAATCCCGGACAAACATGCGATATCGCATGTTTGTCCCGGCTTTTAATCCACTGTTTTTTTCGTCGAAACACAAACGTGCAATTTTGATCTACTTCTAATTTCCTATCGCTTATTTTGCGAGAAGAGAGTAACACCCCACATATACCTGGGATCTTGATTGTGCGTTCGCCATAATGACCCATGGTGGATCTGCCCTGTGAGACAGTCATTTTGGCGTGGTACAACGGCAAACAAGGATTATACCACACTCTGCGATTCTGGGTTCCTGTCTTCGCGGAAAAGCCGTAAAAATGGGCTGGCTTGATATACCGGTGACTGCAGTCACAGCACGGAGCATCATCGGCGGCGCGATCAATCCTCGGCATAAACTGAAATTAAGTGAGACTGGCTCAATCGCCGAGACGGCACTCTGAGACTGCATGCACTCAGAAGCAAAAGGAGCGGGCGTTGTTGCACGTCTAAAGTTCTTCGCTGTAGCAAATCAGGACAACTGAATACACGTAATAAAATGTCGTTGACCTGCGGAGCGTTCGGAAAGGCCGCAGCACAAACGGTATCACAGACTCAGGCTGATTCATGTCAGGATTAGCTCATTCACTGCCGGCACACAGCAAGTAACAACGGTCACGGCAAATGCCAGTGGCAATGTGGCAATAGATCGTCTTTAGACTCAACAACCGCGGGGGCTACTGAGCTAATGAAGATCTATTATGCATCTAAAATTCACGCCCTCTTGCCTCAGGCAATTGTCTGGCAAGAAATTGGCGATGGTTTCCGAGACAATAGTGTAGTTTTGTTTACAATGAACGACTCAATGAACGACTCAGGCCCACCACTGAACTAACGAGAGCGAAATCAGTCGTGTCACGGCAGATAACCAGCTTGTATCATAAGTATACTGACGAGCAAAAGAAATGCGACAATTTTGGATTACAAAAATGTCGCATTCCTTTTTCTCGTCAGTATAAAAATAAACAACACTCTATATAAACAACAGTATATAATCAAACATCTACAAGAGGCATAGATCCTCATGAGCCCAGTGGGCTCATGAGGATCTATGCCTCTTGGAGATGTTTGGAGTGTGTCTATGGTACGAGCGGGTCATCTATCAGCAATGACTTCGCTTTCGTTCGTTGTTGGGAATCGTCCCGCGTAAACGTAACCTCTCAGGCTATTGTTTCCACCAACAGGAATGGCAGTGACGAGGTTAAATCAGAG